>JAODUO010000126.1:722500-727500 GCA_025642075.2 Ridgeia piscesae
ATTTCAACGCTATATATATTATGTCATGCAGCCGCGAGCCAGGAAGGTCGGGTGTTCGTCTTGGGCTTCATCCAGAACCGCATCCTCATGTCATATCCGGTCTGCCGCATCTACTTCACATCGAGAGAACACAAGCCAGTCAACGTGACAGTCTCGGTGCCGTTGATGCCGGACTACGACGTCGAGTACGTGATTGTAAAGCCTGGAGAGCCGGCTATGTTCGAGTTCGGGAACGACATGTACATGAAGGAAATCTCTCTGGAAGACAAAGGTGTGTCATATATGTAAAATACACTATGTATCATATATATTTCTCCCTCCTCCCTCTCTCTCCGTCTTCCCCACTCGCCCTCTCTCTCTCTCTCTCTCTCTCTCTCTCTCTCTCTCTCTCTCTCTCTCTCTCTCTCTCTCTCTCTCTCTCTCTCTCTCTCTCTCTCTCTCTCTCTCTCTCTCTCTCTCTCTATCTTTCTCTCTCTCTCTCTGTTCCTCACTCCCACACTCTATATCTTCCCCTCTCTCCAGCCTTTCTATTTCTCTGTATCGGTCACCTCCCTGTCTCCCGTCATCAATCGATCGATCGTATCTCCGCTCCAACCTATTTTGGCATCTCGGTATTCGAATTAGGCTACGTTTCTCCTATTTAGTATAGAGTCTATTCCCCTCTCTTTCCACCTCTCTCCTTCATTCTCTCCACCCTCCCCTCTGTCAGTGCCTCAGATACCGATGTCAAATATTTACTTCGGGTCATCAATATTTAAATTAAGTATCACATGTATGTCTGCGATCCAGTCCAATTTCTTGCTGTAGTCGTTACAAATAAGTTTGCAATCTTCCAACAACGGTTCAGCGCGTTGTTACCGTAATTACACATACATGTGCTTCGTAAATTACTAGGCAGAATGCATACTTTGGGTCAAGTTCATTACAACAGAAAGCGGCATTTGAAGATAATATAATGTGAATGTTTAATGGACATGGACAATGGATGTTTTTCGCAAGGAGCAACAGGTCATATTGAATTTATGAAGTTTATCTATCTTTAATTTCACCTTCCAAATATATCTACTCTGTGAGATAATTGCGATGTTTGGTCGTTACTCGAGGCCTGCCTGTGACGACAATACGTGGAGTGCCTACCGATAGCAATCCTTATCTGTGACGTCATACTACGCATAACAATGGAGGATGGACCCAGCGTCACCAGCACTGGGGCCGTACTCTCATACGATTTACGAATTTAGTAGCGCCATTTTTGCGTAACAATTAGCTCGAAACTGCGTAAGTTATCTAGAGTGACCTCGCTTACATTGCGTGAACGCAATGAAAGCCATGCGAAGATTTCTCAGCGATGCCGCTACCAGTTAAATTGGCAGAAACGGCGAAAATGGCATGAGATTGTTTTAATACGCACCAAAGTAGGATTTTCTAAACTTCTTGAACACATAATTTATAGCCACATCATGAAACATCTTGAACAACATCACATCCTAACTGACCACCAACATGGGTTTCGTGCAAAAAGATCAACAGAAACTCAATTAATTCAAACTGTCCATGACATAAGCAAATATCTAGATGAAAAGAAATCTGTAGACATGGCCATTCTAGACTTCACTAAAGCATTCGACAAAGTTCCACATAAAAGACTAATCCACAAACTAAAATACTATGGCATCACAGGCCCAATATCGTCATGGATAGAAAGCTTCCTTGCAGAAAGAACTCAACAGGTTGTAATAAATGGATCAGCATCCAAACCAATTAAAGTCACCTCAGGGGTATCACAGGGAACCGTACTGGGGCCCCTACTTTTCTTACTTTACATAAATGACCTACCCAACAATCTCACTTCAAACGTTCGCCTTTTTGCAGATGACTGCCTACTATATCAACCAGTTAAATCAGACAATGACATTTCTCTCCTCCAAAATGATCTAATCAAACTTGAGGAATGGCAAAACACCTGGCTTATGAAATTCAATCCCACCAAATGCTTCACAATGACATTAGCCTCAAGAAAACCGACACAAAATATTTACACCTTCTGTGGCCAACAACTTAAATCTATTCAATCGCATTGTTATCTTGGTGTACAAATATCAAATGCATTAAATTGGACAGCACAATGCAACTCAGTCGCTAGGAAAGCACAACAGACTCTAGGAGTCATTGGGAGAAATCTAAATAAATGCCCAACCCACATTAAGTCAATAGCCTACACAACCCTTGTCCGACCAATACTTGAATATGCGTCAGCATCATGGGATCCACACTGCCTAAAACATATTAAAACCTTAGAAAGAATCCAAAGACAACCTGCCAGATTTTGTACACCAGGAACAGTAACCCAACTTCTTAAAGACCTCCAGTGGGACACCCTCCAAACAAGAAGACAAATTAAAAGACTTAGCATAATATACAAAATGGAACATAACCTTATAAATATCCCGCTAGATCACTATATCCAACACAACACTAGATCCTCACGTAAACATGACAGTCAGTTCTTGCAAATTAGATACTCTGCAAACATATTTGGAAACAGCTTCTTCCCAACAACAATTAAAGAATGGAATTCTCTCCCCCCAACACACTGTCTCAAGTAAATCACTAAACTCGTTTCAAAATAATTTAATCCAACATTTTAACAATTAAGTCAGACGACCCACCATGCGCACTGGCGTGATGTGTCCCTAGGACATTTTGCCAGTTACAGATACAGATTTCATGTAAAATCAACGGACATTTAACGTTTCACTGTCCGTGTCCTTTAAACGTGTTTATCCGAACAAGATTTTGGTTCTTGTGATGTTGTTTAAAATATTAACTGTCGAAGTAGCTTACTTTCGCAGCTACGAGATACATTGACGCTGTCAAACCAGAAGGACGGGAACAATGAAATATCTTACTCACGTGAGGGTTCCTTGCTTGAAATTCACCTGAATTGATTCTTGAGCTAGAATGAAATAAAGTAATTGTTTTGCGACGAGCTTAGCAAAATCGTACACAGACGTTGCAACAATACATGTTCGTTTTATGTTTTCAATAAAATTGTTTTAAATGAAGTTTTAATAATGTTATACCAATCTCGGGTCAAGCGTGCTATGACATGCCTTGGTTCGTTTGCCCGTCCATCAGAGCCAGGAATATCAAGGGACGGACGACCGACATCAAGACTTTTTCAACCGGGAGTACTCGGCCTGCTTTAATTGACCCAGTTAATGATGCACTCACACTTTGGAAACAGAAGATGTCCGGAGTTGGCGTGGGACACCATCTGTTGTCTGGTGGTGTTTCAACTCTTGGCAATATCACGTTTCCTGGCGTATGAGTGTACACGCAAGACCATAGTACTGTTATGTCTAAGTATGGCCGACGATCAGGTCACTGGTTGATTTTAACGTCTTCTGTCTGCTGCGTCAATGGACACAAGCATGAGTACGTGGGCACATACCCGCCTTGACGGCCACAGACATAGCGACAGCAGAAGGAGCAATACTGGCGCCGGCCAGGTACGAGCCAAACACCGGAAGTGACTCCGCGAAGAACGACATCACCGGGTTTCCGTCGACGACCTAGACATGGCCGACACATAATGACAACATTCATATGTCGCATAGAGGGGATTCGTGTGGATTGTCAAACCGTAAAAAACATGTACATGTAGACGTAGTGTACACAATTATCAACTACACACGTTCCCGCGCATAACACACACACACACACACACACACACACACACACACACACACACACACACACACACACACACACACACACACACACACACACACACACACACACACACACACACATAATACAACACACACACACACACACACACACACATATATATATATATATATATATATATATATATATATATATATATATGTATATATATATATATATATGTGTTGTTGTGTGTGTTGTGTGTGTGTGTGTGTGTGTGTGTTGTGTATGTGTGTGTTGTGTGTGTGTGTGTGTGTGTGTGTGTGTGTGTGTGTGTGTGTGTGTGTGTGTGTGTGTGTGTGTGTCTGGATAGCATTTTTAATTTAACAAATCGAAAAATGGAAGCCAGATACGTCTGCTCCTCTACATTATAGATATATCACGTCATTGAAATAACTCTCATCAAACATTCGATGGAAATGGTCCAAGTAGCCTGGTTAGAGTGTAGTCGTGTCATCTACGAGCAGTCTTTTCACGGCCGTGCGTGCACGCAAAATCGCGTTCAATTCATTTCGTTTACATACATGAGTTAAATGAGAGACAAGACGATGATCTAACATACATATGATTTATTTCTAAAATATGACAACATTGACGGCGACGCTAAGTTGATAGGACACTGTCTACTTGGTGACCCGGCACCCATATGGCCCGACTGACCTACTTCCGTGAATCTCGTTAGTGTCGTATACTTACATGGGTACGAGAGTTATATGTATGGTTTCTAGCAACTAATAAAACACGAGCCACCACATACACCGCATAAGAACACACCGGAATGACGATGACGAAAAATCATCGTTCTCTGGGGACCTCTTTATTAAGATAAAGAGCTCTTCAGAAAAATGTTTCATTAAACAAAATCCGTTGTTAAATAAAGTGACGTTGGCGCGTTATGGTGGTGAGAGTTTCTGGTATTCAACATCGCAGGTATGTTACGGATCAAACATAATTTTAAGATGGCTGGCACGGCTATTACGTACTATTTTTGAATTAATAATTTATTTGGCAGCTTTTAAGATAAACAAACGAGTTTTGGTGAGAATTTGCTTAAGACATCATAGAATACTGCGAACCAAAATTAGTAAATGTTTAGGTTGTTTAATATATCAAAACACTTTTAAATTTTATTTTATTTTATTATATGACATTCATACTTGAAGTGTGCTTATGGTACAACCAAAAAGTGCAAAGTTGAGTTTATGAGATCTTAACAACGCTAATGAAATAGTACCCTGAACACTATGATCTCATAACAAATTAAATTC
>JAODUO010000126.1:732500-745000 GCA_025642075.2 Ridgeia piscesae
CTCTCTCGGCCACGCTGACCACACGACGGGTATCGGCGCTGTGCTGTACGGCCTCAAGCTGCAGGAGTCGTACGGTCTGATTGCCGGGCAGGAGTACGCCGCCGTCAACTACGTGTGCGTGCCGGACGAGGGCGGAGGGCGGCCGGGCGACGGCGTCGACAACGACTGCGACCACTTCGTCGACGAGGAGCTCCCGAACGGCATCGATGACGACGGCGACGGACTCGTGGACGAGGACATCGCCGGAGACGAGAGCTCCGTGCAAGACATCAGCACGTCGATCGGGTCTTATACGTCGAGCACCTACATCACCAGCTCGCTGCCTTTCACTTCGTTTCTCTACTCCACCCCTGTGTCATCTGAGGTCATGTCAACTGAACAGTTTTCGACGGCATATCTTGACATGACAACCTTGATGACGTCATCGCCGTCGCCGTATCCGATGTCGTCGTCTTTGCCGTCATCGTTCGTCGACGTCAGTTCGGTGTTTGTGTCTAGCGAAGTCAGCAGCGCCTTCTCTTCAGTTGTCTCCAGTTACGACCCAACAACCATCGTTTCTTCGCCTGTGTATTCATCGGCATTGTTCACAGACTGGACCTCTATTGCCAGCAGTGCCTCTGAATCGACACCGTGGCTAGATACAAGTTATCTCAGCGTTGAAACAACTCAAATGTATTCTGATAATTCCGTTTCATCGGCGATGGAAACGTCCATTCCTGTTTCTGAAACGATCGAATCATCTTTCGTACCATCCAGTAATCTCTTCCCAGAAACGACTGTTTCGTCCCCGTACATGGCGTCAAGCGATGTAGACGCGACATCTCCTCTTCTGTTTTCTAGTAGTAGCCTTTCGTCTAACATCATAGAAGCTAGCTCTTCATTTGTAGAGAGCAGTTATTTGTCGTCAATGTATTCAACCCCTCTGTTGTCTACAATGCTGTCATATAATGCTGACAGCACCCTTTCTGTAAACACGTACAGTACTGTCAGTGGGCTGATATTGACAACAATTACACCTTCTACGTCGGCTTTTTCTTATCAAGCAGCGATGTGCTTGAAACTGGTGATATTTCTAGCACAATAACATCGAGTCCTTCCTTGTCTACCTCGCTGTCGATAGCAACATCAGCTATGCCTACATCAGCAGCAACAACATTAGCAGACACGACAACAGAAATAACAACAGTGGTGGGAACGACGACAGAACCAACAACAACAATGGAAACAACAACAGAACCAACAACAACATTGAAAACGACAGCAGAACCAACAACAACTATGGAAACGACAACAGAACCAACAACAACAACAGCGAAAACGAGCACAGAACAAACAACAACAACATTGGAAACGACAACCGAACAAACAACAACAACGAAAACGACGACAGAAGCAACAACAACTACGGAACCGACGACAGAACCAACAACAACAACAACGGAAACGACGACAGAACAAACAACAACCACGGAGACAACAGCTAAGACAACAACACAAGTAGAAACAACGCAAGAAACAACAACAGTGAAAACGACCACAAAACCAACGACCACCCCAACACCTAAAACAACAACAGAAAAAACAACAGCAAATAAAATAACGACAACAGAAGTACCTACGTCCGCACATACGACTGCACATGCAGCTGAAACGACGGCACAAACAACGTGGATAGCAGAAACAACGGTCGATATAACAACGGCGGCGAACCCAGAACCGCCCATTAAACCTGTTGATAAAAATGAGGGAGACTTTGACGTAGTGTTCATTATCATACCCGGTGTCATCATAATCTGCTTTCCCATCGTGTGTGTCTGCTGCCTAGGAATCAACGGAGTATGCAAAGGTCGAGGGAAGAAACGCACCAACCCGGAACCAGAAGAACCGGAAATGAAGCCAATATGTCCGCCGATTTCCCACAGTCGCCGTCCCGATACGTTCATCTTCGCAAGAGGTGATTCGCCTGAAAGCACGCAAAGACTACAGAGTCAATATGTCTAAGTTTAACAGATTTTCCGAGTCGGCGTTTATGAAATCAACCCATTCGTTGCAGTTGCATGTGTAACGTAAACATTTGTGAAGTCGTAAGTCGTTTCAACCAGTTTCTTCAGCCAAATGATTTCATGTTTGTGACAAAATGCTCTTGTAATTAAAATTTATATTAATAATATACTAATGTTTCTATAATCCCATATTGCAATAGGTGTTTATATAATCCAATACTGAAACACATTGCTTAGCGTATTTCGAATATTTGTATATTTTGCAGTATTATGTGTGATTCAGCGAGACTATTTATAAATAACTTGTTGTCGTTTTCTCGATTTTTTATGGAATAAAGATAGCCATATTTTCGTGAAAATGTGTAGCCTATCCAGGGAGGTTCCAGACCATGTGTTTTGCACCGAATTATTTACCGGAAGTTGTTGAATAACGTGACGGGGCTGTGCCATTGCTGACGTATTGGGGTACACCGAAGTGTTGATCACGCAACCCAGTGGTGCGGCGTGTCGAATTAATGTATACATTGAAGTTGTGAAAGTTATACGTGCGAAATAGTGTGTGCGTGAAAACTGCAGTGAAGACACGGACGCCAGGCAATATCTGTGATATCATAAATTATTTTAGATATACCAAATGCGCGGACAAAATAGTTTTTACTTTAACATAAAAATATGTTCATGTTTTTGTTTATCTCAACAACATATTTGTTTTGTTGAACTGGTAAGAATAAGTAGCTGCATGGCCCAAAGGTGTGCTTGACCAGTTATTACAACAAGAATACATATTAATCTATTTAATTATATTTGTGTATTCAACTATGTCTAGGTACATTGATTGACAACTTGCACAGAAGCAAAGCTATTATATTTATACAGCTGCTACTGCTTAACATATTATACTTATGTCTTCATAACGTATATATAATATAATATATATATATATATATATATATATATATATATATATGTAATATATATAATGTGTTTGGTAAATTATCAAACAAACATCTGATTTGTTCAGAAAGCAAATAGGTTTATCACATATATATATATATATATATATATATATATATATATATATATATATATATATATATATAGTAATCCCAAAAGTGAATGAACAATGTACTTTGGTGTATTCCGTTGTTATTCGTTGATGTTGTTTTGTTATCTCTGTGCTCAAACATAATGTATTATCATATGCAATGCCATGCTATTTTTTACATTTCAAATAAATTCTTGGGATAGTAATGTTCAGTACATACTATAGTTACATACTTTATTGGGTTGATTAATTCATTTTATCAATAGTGTTTGCTTGCAATACACGCACGGACGCATTCACACACAAACACACCCATACACACACGTGTATATATATATATATATATATATATATATATATATATATATATATATATAAAACAACACACACACACACACACACACACACACACACACACACACACACACACACACAACACACAACACACACACACACACACACACACACACACACACACACACACACACACACACACACACACACACACACACACACACACACACACACACACACACACACACACACACACACACACACACACACACACACACACACACACACACACACACACACACACACACACACACACACACACACACACACACATATCCTAGCTGTTACAAAAACAAAATACCTAACACGGTCTTTCCGTACTACGCCGTCGTTCATAGATTAACTAAATTCCATGCCAAGAGTCATTCGCGTGCATTTCTCGAATAACAGGCCTACATGTGTTAATTATTTATGTGTTTCCGGTAATAAGAGAATATCTAATTTTTAAAGTTGCATTCCGAGTTAGGCCTGTGGTGTTTAACTGTTTCAGAAAGCGTGTGTACAACGCGAACAATATTAAATTATTTGATAACATTATTTGATTCCTACATTGGAGTATGCGTACCACGGGAGTACGGGAGGGGTCTCCCATGGGTACGCGAGGGTGTTAGCTGAAAGAAACGATTTCCGCATATCTAGTGTCACCCATATCCGCAATCTGCACCAAAGGTAGAGACTTCAATGAACAGACATCAAAGGGCATGAGACTTCAAAGTTCACAAAGAACGACGAGTTTATCTTCAATCCGGTCTCCAGATGTTTTATGACCTAGATATTGTGTTTGGACAATGTACGCGTGTGTTCGTGGACTGTGCTGGACATGTTTCACATGTCAGCAATATGTCAATGCATGTTCCATGGATCCGCTATAGCTCCACCAGAGCTAAGAGCATAACTTCGTGATGTTGTTCGTATGTAAATACCACCCAATCCACCGCTCTGTGTTCAATTTCATTCTTGTCAAAGGTTTCATGCGAACCCGTAGATGCAATTCTCCAACACCGCAGTCAACTGTCAGTCACTGAGAACAAGAAACTGAACAGCAGTGGCTAAAAGACGAGATCGCCAAATTAAACACAACACAAATTCGTCGAGATACCGCGAAAAGGCTAAGACTTGATTCTGAGTGACTTAATATATAACCAACCACCGTGAAGTTGGACTATGGGAGACCAACGTCATGATGTGGAACTTCAACATGATGCAGAAATTGTGAAAGGCAATGTGAGGCAACCTGAGCTAACTCGACTACCTGTTGCCAAGCAGTACGTGTTACTAACTAAATTATTCCCGCATCAGCGTGCGAAAATGCAAGTTTACACTGTGATATATGTCCACCGTGAAGGGAGGTGGAATGTCCTTAGCAGACGACATGTAATTTAGGATATTTGGAATTAGTGATTATTAACTCCACCGTTTCCAATGGTGCGCTTGAACATCTTCCCCTGGCCACGTTCTCGTCAAGAGGAGCGTGCTGTTCCAAACTCCGGATGATGTCCCTACGATGAGTCGACTCCACCTATTTATGTAAACATCGATTACCGGCGTGGTTCTGCAAGAAGACGAACCTTGGAGCCCGACTGTGTGTCTTCAATGATTTCCGTATATGCCTGCCCAAAACCGTTTCCCAAAATCATTTCGAAAAGCTTACTGCATCGCGTAATTTTTAGATTTTATACTATAAATGAGTCATACACTTAAGCCGATCCCAGTAATAGAATTACGCGTTAATGTGGAACAGCGAGAATAGCATTTTTTAAAGTCTACGTTTTATGTATAAAAGATAGGGGTATCCAGACAACTGTCTCAGACCTCTAGTGGTATGCGGGAGAAAAGGTTTGGGAACAGCTGATATAGAGGTTATTTTTGTGTGCATTCTTATAAATATCTTGGTACAACAATCGGTGACAAATTAAGGTGGGATGGTAACACAATCAATCAATCAATCAATCAATCAATCAATCAATCAATCAATCAATATCAATCAATCAATCAATCAATCAATCAATCAATCAATCAATCAATCAATCAATCAATCAATCAATCAATCAATTAATAATAATTAATTAATTAATTAATTAATTAATTAATTAATTAATTAATTAATTAATTAATTAATTAATTAATTAATTAATTTAATATAATTAATTAATTAATTAATTATTTTAATTAATCTAATTAATTAATTAATTAATTAATTAATTAATTAATTAATTAATTATTATTATATATATATATATATATATATATATATATTATATATATAATAAAATAGTTTCAATATATATATATATATATATATATATATATATATATATATATATATATATATATATATATATATAAGAAAGGCCAGCAAAAAGTGTACTTCCTGAGAAAACTTAATGCTTTGCATATAGAGAAAAACTTTTTTTTTGTGTTCCATGATTCATTTGTGACAAGTGTTGTGACTTTCGGCCTGATTTGCTGGTGGGGAACCTCTTAGTAAAAAACAGAGAGAAATTATACACCATTTCTTGCAAGCTCCCTGGATGCTGTTCATCCAGATACCAGTCTATAGTAATTCGATAAGTCAAGAACACTGCAAATGACAAAGAACATCTTAACTGACCCCTTCCCACTACTTACACGGCCTGTACGATGTTCTGCCATCTGGAAGTAGGTACAGAATGCCAACGGTAATAACGCAGCGTGCCCTAAAATCTTTCATTCCATCCTCCATCAAGTGTATGAACCAGTCACAGTAAATCAATCGTTGACTGACTTATCACATTCCCTAACGTTGCTGTGTTGTTTTATCATATTTATTTATTTATCTGATACTATTGTCATCTTATTTTAGCATATTTATTCCAATATGTGATCAATGTAGTACTGCTTTACCTGTTTAAGATGCATACATCCAGAAATGTTCTTGTAAGGGATTGAACATAATATAGTGCCTTTGCGACACCATAATAGTCCATAAGAGGGCGACACTATTTCTAAATAACTGTTCTGTCTTTGTGCGTGGGGACATGCTAAATCACACCCATTCACGCTTAATGATTTGGCTCAGGCTATTTCCCGAGCTGCTCGATAAATAAGAAGCAGTCGAGTCCTTATTTCTCGAGCAGCTTGAGAAATAACGCGAAGTCAGACAGTTATTTGTTTAGCAGCTCGAGAAATAACGCGAAGTCAGACAGTTATTTGTCTAGCAGCTTGAGAAATAACGCGAAGTCAGAATTTTTTTGTCGAGCAGCTCGAGAAATAACGGCAACTCGGGTCGAGAACTCTCGAACAGATCTTGGCGTGCATGCATGGGCTCTTACAAATGTTTTCATGCCGTTTATGTGCACATACTAGTTGTTAGTAGTCAATGCGACGCCGTTGGGTCGTTTACTGTTTGTATTTATCAGGTCTTTAGAGAAGCAACGAGTTTTCTTATTTATCGAGCTGCTCGATAAATAACACCGACTCGTCTCGTTATTTGCGGAGCAGATATGGGCGTGCATGCATGGGCTCTTACAAATGTTTTCGTGCTATATACGTGCACATACTAATTGTCTGTAGTAAATACGACGCTGTTGGGTCGTTTCCTGCTTGTATTTATCCGTTTTGATGAGAAACGACTTTTCTTATCCATCGAGCTGCTCGAGAAATAACGCCGACTCGTCTCGTTATTTGTCGAGCAGACCTTGGGGTGCGTGTATGACTTTTTACAAATGTTTTCATGCCGTTTACGTGCACATACTAATTGTTTATAGTAACTGCGATGCTGTTGGGTCGTTTCCTGCTTGTATTTATCCGTTTTGATGAGAAACAACGAGTTTTCTAGCCATCGAGCTGCTCGACAAATAACGAGCCAAGTCGGCTTTATTTTTCGAGCAGCTCGATGGATAAGAAAACTCATTATTTCTCATCAAGAAACGACCCGACAAACGTCGCATTTACAACAAACAATTAGGACATACATGTAAAAGGCACGAAAATAGTTCTAAGAGCACATGCTTGCACGTCCAGATCTGCTCGACAAATAACGAGCCAAGTCGGCGTTATTTCTCGAGCAGCTCGAGAAATACCTAAACAAGTTGGCGTTATACCTCAAGCAGCTCGATGGCTAGAAAACACGTTGTTTCTCATAAGAACTGATACATACAAGCAGGAAACGACCCAACAGCGTCACATTTACTACAAAGAATAGATATATACCACATACATGCCACGGAAACATCTGCTCGACAAATAACGAGCCGAGTCGACGTTATTTTTCGAGCAGCTCGACGAATAAGAAAACTCGATATTTCTCATCAGAACGGATAAATACAGACAAAAAACGTTCCAGCAGCCTTACATTTACTAAATACAGTTAGTTTGTCAACTGAGATGCCATAAAATACTCCTAAGTGCACGAGTATGCATATCCAGATCTGCTCGAGAAATAACGCGAACTCGGTCCCTTATTTCTCGAGCAGCTCGAGAAATAACGCGACGTCGGGCTGTTATTTCCCGAGCAGCTCGAGAAATAAGCTCGAGAAATAACGCGAACTCGGTCCCTTATTTCTCGAGCAGTTCGAGAAATACGCGACGTCAGGCTGTTATTTCCCGAGCAGCTCGCTAAATAGCCAGTTCCTAATTCCTCCATTGGCTAGATAGCATTTATGTCATTAGCTTCATAGCCACAAATTACCCATTCTCCGCGATGTGGCGCCACCATTCGTCGCTCACAAGACATCCATGGAGTCTTATCAATCTCCTGCAAAGCTGCAACTACGATTGAGTGTACGTTTTTTGGTATATATATATATATATATATATATATATATATATATATATATATATATATATATATATATATATATTGTGTGTGTGTGTGTGTGTGTGTGTGCGTGCGTGCGTGTGTGCGTGCGTGCGTGCGTGCGTGCGTGCGTGCGTGCGTGCGTGCGTGCGTGCGTGGGCGTGGCGTGTGTTTGTGTGTGTGTGAATATGAATATACGAAAACTTTATAACGTTATCAGACACATACGTTATTATGTCCCTCATAAAAACAATAACTTGAAGTAGTTTCGTGCCTCCACGTATTGCAGGGAGTGACCTCTGTAGACTTATCGAAACCAACCATGCATGAAAGGGGGCGATTTAGCCTTATTCCTGCGCTTAGGTCAAGTTATGCGCAGTTGTTACGTTCGGGAATGGAAAGAAAAACAGAAAACAAAACATGAAATATTTTGGGGACGTGTGTTAGAGAGTCGCCGTCGAAACATGGCACTTCCTGGAAAGTTATGAAGAAAACACTGAGTGCGTTGATTTTTGTTATTTCAATGGTATATGTTATGCGATGATGACTAAGCAAACAGTATAATATAATAACGTATACCTTCTAACGTTTCTGATTGAAATGCTAGATTCAACAGCAGTTCAGACTGTCAGTGCGCCTCCCGTGATGTTGCGGCGTCTCGCGGACAGTGACACCGGAAGACGGGACATATGTTGTCGGAGATTTGAAGCCAATATCCGGAAGATATGTCTGTATTACGGGTGACTGGGGGATACATCCAAAACCCGGGATACTCACGAGAATTCCGCGAGAGTTGGCAGGTGTTAATACGTTGTGAACGTACGGAATATAAAGCGAATGACTGTGACCTACTTTACGATCAATTCATCTACAACAGTGGCGGCACACAGTGATTGTCGCTTAAGTTGAACTATGTACTCAGTGCATTATGGCTGGTGTACAACTGGTGCTAGCCAGTCACTGGATAACGAGTACATTCCCAGTGAGGCTGCATACGCCACTGTCACGATTCGATTATAAATTCATAACGGTGTGGCCCCAACGATTTATTGGCTGGCAATGCCGTTATTGTTTCCGGTAGTTCGATACGGCATGTGCATAATGTAACATGCTAAACAACCGAGGAAGTGTCGGTTAATCACATCGCTGTTATAGTTCATTTGTTTACTCACCCAAACACTTGTACTTGTTCAACTGATGCTCTCCTCTCCTCTGTGTTCTTAATGGTCGGTGGGATGTTGCCGCAATTCTCTTACTGATGCTTTATTTTTCTTCCGGCAGTAATCCAAAGTCACTTCCCCACTCTTGCGTCTTTTGCTCTTGTCCTGCGTTCCCCCGACCAATCCCGCATTCACATGTCCCGCAGTCCTCCCCTCTCAGTCATAGTTTCCTCGTCTCCTTTTATTCCCAGAACAAAATTAGTCATTAGACGTAACTAAACAACGACGCGATCGATTCGTCGACGAGTCTTTTCTGCGCGGCTTCACACAACAACCCCACCCACAGTAGCAGCGGCAACTAACCACTTGCAAGGTTTATCCAACGTGAATCAACGTCTCAAATCATTACATTAATCACGTCTTCAATTCATAAATGAATACCGTCATTTACTTGTAAATCTCCTCTCCTGCATCCGCAATCCACTGACTCACCCTGTCAATCACTCTCATTAATATATTCCATTGCTTTCTCCTCACCTGCAAAATGTCATAATTGAACTATGCACTACATTAACACAACGAACCACGCCCTAGTACAGTTTTCAGACATTCATCAACCAATTAGTTAATCTAAAAACTGAGCCCATTTCAAGCTGACCAATCCGCGTACTGTCCACTCTCGATCACGTAACGAGGTGGTGCCTTGTGGTACTCGCAAACTTTTTAAGTCTACCAATGAGGGCGTTGACGTAAATATTAAATGGCTGCTAGTCCTTGGTAAACAAACTTTTATGTTAATTTGCAATTTTCCACGACGACCGGTTGAAACCACTTCATCGTTTGCTGAACGTCCTTCCGGTTACAAAGATGGCGCCGTTTGTGGTAAGTTTAGCGGATCATTGTGTTTATCTATAGAATAGGATTAGTTAACGTATTTATGTTTAGCACACACTATTATTTAAACTGTTCGGTTTGTTTACACATATATTAAATACGTTATCAGAAAATAAGTGTCTTAATATAAATAGTAGTACTTGCTTAAGGCTAAGTTCCATCGTCCACACGTCATCTCGCTGATACAGCTAATTACATTTACGTTTCGTTTATGATGAATATGTGCTTGTTTTTATTAGTTAATTGCTGTGCAGCTAGTTATATAGTATGCACAGTTAATATATCAACATTGTCTAAATCTTGTTGTGTACATATTTCAATTAATACTATTTTACTTCATGTCGTGGTTTGTATTTATAAAGCACATATTTTATGAAGTAGGAATTGCAAAGCAAATTTCTTTACTGGCAAAAATCGTTACAGTTCTCCTCCAGAAGTCACGGTCTGCTGGCAAAAATCTTTAATATGTCAATAATCGCTTTAATAAGTGAGGTTGTTTCGTTGCGTGTCGTAAAACTATTGCGTGTTTTATTTCGTCGCGCGATCAAGCGTTTTTAAATTAAATTGAGATATCACTATAACGACACACTTTGAAGTATTGATTGTTATACATTACACTAAATCCAGTGTTAATATACTCCATAGACAATCATTAAGTTTTAAGTTCATTTTATTTATAATCAATGATGAACCAAGAAACCGGATCTTTACATTCAGAAATCATTAAGCTGTTAATTAGTGAGCACTGTGAATATTCCCGTTAATCAACAAAACAAACTGTCAACAATAAATATGATTTTTTTCCTTCCAGGTAATAAAGAATTGCCCTTCCGGGATAAGAAAGTTTCATTGTTTTGTAATACATTTTATACACGAACGGGCTTTTGTTTACTAAAATCATTTAAATTTCACTTCATCTGTCACTTCATCACGCAGTAATTAATTGAACACATTTACTTTGACAACTGGTCTTGTTTCATAGTAAGTTATTTTTTGTTCTTATTGTGAGTATACATTTTAAATATTATTCATTAAAAACATCATACGAAACGTACACATCTTTGACACTTTTTTAAATTCTCGATACGTCAATGGCTTCCGTCCGAAGGAAGTTACTTAGAATGACTTATTTAATCTTTCCAAATCGACAAAAGAACGTGTTTTTGTAAAGGAAAAAGAGGTTTATGTTTAGGTATTCGTCCGATGTCCCCGTAGTGGGCTGGCTCCGACACATATCAGCACATCTGAACGTTGTTATATATAACTTAGGCATATTGTTTATTATTAGTTTCGTCAGAATGAAGACGTCGAGTGTGACGTGATAATACGTATATAGTATTGTTCATCTCATATATATATATATATATATATATATATATATATATATATATATATATATATATATATATATATATATATATTATAGTAAATATATATATAACAAATATAATTTATTTATTATATAATTACATACATTCATACAACATACCACAAATGTTCCCTCTGAATAATGCAAACATACCTTGATTTCTATATTCCATATTGCCACTTCATCTTTTTCCGCGTCTTGATGATTGTCTTTTCATCACAATTTTGTCCAAATGCCTCCTTTCCTTTGCAAGTCTGTCGGCTTGTTGCACTTCCCCTGAGTCCGCAGTGTCCAGCGTTATTCCTGTTTGTGTAGTTCTGATAGAGTGGTAGTCAGTTCAGGTGCTTCCTTCTTTAGGTTCTGGAGAGCATGAGGTACTGAGAGGGCATCTGTGAAGACGACAATGTTTGTGTGTTTTCCTCAGATTGTTCTAGGGCAGCTGTTTCCAGAGTGTCCGCTTCAGTTTTGAAGTTGGTGGAATACCTGCTGGTTGCAGTTGTGTGCCGTGCTTCTTCTTCTGTGTGCTTGTGATACACTCCTGCACCTCTATCTCAGGTTACATGCTTCCACTGCTCTCGTGGGTACCTTAAGTGCAGGAACTCAAAGGAGATGGTTTTTCTCTCTTCATCTGATTGTGTTCCCGTCTTTTCGAGAGCTGTAACGTTGTCTTGGATAGTAAGGAAAATAGATTTCTCCCCTCAGGGCACTGACCCATTTAACAGCACGGGTGGCATGTGTTCCAACAGTTCAGGGTCTCTTCTCTCTAGAATCCCGCACTTTGTCCTAATTGTATTCGGGTTATAATTATTTAACTAGAAGACCCGTTATTTTGCCTCAGGCCAAACATTAAAACCTAACATTCTGACTTTATCCCACGCAAATAATCGCTTGCTTGTGC
>JAODUO010000126.1:755000-767500 GCA_025642075.2 Ridgeia piscesae
CACCCACTCAACGACATATATATATATATATATATATATATATATATATATATATATTTTTATACAGCACTGAATACATAATGTATATTATAATATATTATAATATATAATATATATATACTATTTATAATTATATATATATATATATATATATATATATATATATATATATATATATATATATATTATGTATATATATATATATATATATATATATATATATATATATATATATATATATATATATATATATATATAATATATATATATATATATATATATATATATATATATATATATATATATATATATATATATATATATATATATATCATATATATACATATATATATACATATATATATATATATATATATATATATATATATATATATATATATATATATATATATATATTGTATATATACACGATATGTTCTGTACATACACAGACGCACGCATTAGGCACATTGAAGCGCGCATATGGTTATCTGGTTGGAAGCACCGTTGAGTTTTGGATCGCCGTTCATTAGTAGACTGCACTTATTGCCCTCTATGAAGCCAACTGGCAGTTGGGAACAAGTCAAGTCATTCTGAACAGCTATTGCTAATTTACATAAAAGTAATATTGTTATCTTCTGTTTATGCCAATGCTACAACAGAACAAAAACCGGTCACGATGCCAATTATATTGCACTCGCAACTGTCCACACCAGCCAATATATTGATCAACCCATAGTCAATTGCTGCTGACTGAAAATAGTTATGATTGTTTTTAGTTGGCTACGATATTATATAGGAAACCTAAGAAGAACTTGGAATGAAACATGTGTGTAATTATTACTTGTTATCGTCATTTAGAGATTATTTATCAAATATGCAGGTTCCTCACAATAAATACATCAACAGGTTTCTTGTTTGGAAACGGAATGTCTGTCCCGTAGTAGTGGAGAATATGCGTCTATAGAGCGAATATATGGCGATGTTTATTGGTTCTTTCATGTGGAGTTATATATGAAGTTTCGTATAATTAACATATGCCAATTCGCTCAGCTTATCTACAATTTCATCTAATATAACAAATCGTGTTTACATTTTTACTGTTTTAGTATATTCATTGTGAGAGAGGTACATAATAAGTATTACGTAAATGGATGCTCGAAAATGAGGAGGGACATAACCTGTCATCTACGTTATTTGGCAGAGCATAAATAAAAATAACTAACCAAATCCACCAGTATGCAGGACGCTTTTGGTCTGCCAAAATTGCACTATATCGATATATATATATATATATATATATATATATATATATATATATATATATATATATATATATATATATATAAATCCTAGCTGTTATAAAAATATTCTGGCTGTTACAAAAACAAAATACCTAACACTGTCTTTCCGTACTACGCCATCGTTCATTCTCGCAGGCATTCGAGTCGAAGCGTCGGCCGACATCACCGTGCAGGCGGGCAGCATCAACACACTCACGTCCGACGGCTTCCTTGCGCTGCCCCTGGCGGCGCTGGGGCAGGAACACTACGTGATGAGCTACCACTACACGGCCACCTCGATGTTTCACCAGGGGCCGTCGCAGTTCGGCATCGTTGGCGCGAGTGACGACACACGGGTGACCATCTTGCTTCCCGAGAGCGACCCCAATATCAGATTCACGCCGTGGACGTACAAGAGAGTTGAGCGTGTTGGCCGAACGTTGACGCTGACGATCCACGCCTACGAATCTCTACAGGTGATTTCGGTTACTGTTTGTATTAGTGAAGTTACGATTGGTAGATTCACAACGTCAGTAGTTGTTTCATAACAATCGGGTCCGTAACACTTACTAAGATGGCGGTCGCAAATGAACAATTTGTTGTATGTTTCCTTAAATTTCAGGCATACAAAAAATAAGCATTGTTTTATGCAACAAATATAAATGCAAACTGCATTAGGGAGCGGTTTATCTGTCGGATGAAACCCGTGCTTGCAATGCAGATATATAACTAGCACGATAATTACTGTAGTGGTAGTATTACCTATGGTGGGATAGTTTCATATGCTGGGATTTGCAAAAGACGTCAGTTTATATGCAAGCCTCGTTTTATTAGAGTAGAGTGATGATGCATTTATATATTTTGGGAAATGTGTGCTAAATCGGTCAAACAACGCACAGACAATGTTCAGACACATTAGAGCACGCGGTAAATCAGATCCTGCAGCATAAACTACATAATAGTGACATTGCGTTATGTCCGAGAAAACGATGGTCGACCACATGTTTTAAAAGCTATCGTTGACTGTAGACATTTCGTAGTTTAACTAGTTCATCAATATTATATCACTACACTAATACGACGCCAAATGTGCCGCAATACGTAATGACTCCTTTAATGTTCGTAAACGTAGTTCGAAGAATCACACATTTGCAGGTGAGAAGCGGCAGCGACCTGACCGGGACGAAGATCAAGTCCGACAAACCTCTGGCCGTGTTCTCCGGGTCTGAGTGGACTTCGGTCGGCTACAAGCAGATGGGTGACCACCTGGTGGAACAGATGCCTCCGACGTCCACCTGGGGCAAGCTCTTCATCACCGCGTCCATCGCCACCAGGAAAGCAGGCGACGCGTTCAGGGTGCTCGGTCGGTCACACTTGTCTCATTACTTACTTACTTACTGACCTATTTACTCTTTCTTACTGACGTATTTACTTACTGACGTATTTACTTACTGACGTACGTATTTACACACTAACGTACGTACGTACGTGCATGCGTACATGCGTATATGCGTACTTGCGATAGAAGACCGCTCCAGAAGCCAACGCAAGCACACAGTTCATACAAACGCTGCCAGCCTCTTTTTGCACGAACTACCAGCTCTGGTTCAATGCACGCTCTGTCGCACTATGGAACCAACTCGCACCGAACACAGTTACAACGGCTACGACAGAAGCCTCCCAGAGAGCCGCTCTCCTGGTCATCGCGTCATTGACATCATAGAAATCTGTTTTCTTTTAGTCATGGACTGCACACTTTCATTTGTATGTATTTATTAATTTTAATAACTTATTTATTAACTAAATTTTTGATTTAGCTCACGGTGATGTTTAATCTGCATGATAGCGATGAATCCTTTTAGCAGTAAATCCTGAAAGACTTGAAGAAGACAAACTAAAACTACGTCAATGCATATCCATATCACCTAAGTATCACATGATATGTTACTGTATCCATTTATTTAAACAGTCCACCAGCCTTTACCTTTAACATGGATGCTGAAAACGTTGCCCGGTCTTACATTCTTATGACCAAAAAACCGTAAAACGATTTTTTTGTAGTAATACACACTTCTTATTTTACTTGCGGGAATATTTCACTTATGGGACGAAAAGCAGCAATCGTAAATAACTTCACGCATATACATCTTGACCGCAAAATTACTGGCGATTTGACATCGTCATAGTTTTGCCTTTACTAACAATGTTGGTAATGGTTATGCATTTGAATCACATCAAAGACGACTCCAAACATTCTCGCATAAACTTGTCACTTTAAAAACATTGCCGTATGATTTTTTTACACTTCTTATGGCCAACGTTTCAACACACTACGCTATGACACTGACCTGTCTGACGGCTCCACGTATTCTGCATCCATTTTTTATGACTTGACGGACGATGCACCTACTGCTAGACACCAGATCAGATGACGAATAATGTATATTGCTGCATGCATACGATCTGTTCATGTTGCCAATGACAACGTGCGCTAACCTTTCACGCGCAGCTCGCGAAGATGACACGCGCTTGCGCGTCACACACGAGAGCGACGGCAGCGACACCTACACGGAGACTGCGCTGCTGGACGACGCTGGCTTCACCGACGTCTTCGGCCTGTCCGGAGAGTCGCTGGTCATCTCGGCCAGTCGGCCGGTTCTCGTGGCGCAGCTGTGCAAGTCGAACGGCGCTGACGGCAACAAACGCAGCGACCCGTTCATGAGCCTCGTGCCTCCAGTCGAACAGTTCGCCAGCGCCCTCAACTTCACGACGGTGAAGCCGACGAGGGGAGAGTACAACAACTACGTGAGCGTCGTCGTACACACATCGAGTGAGTGAATACTCTTTCGTAGTCGTCGTCGTCTTCTCGTTGCACAGTATGTTGCTGGTGGAGTTTGGCAAGTATGTGTTTGTCTTCTGTCTGTTTTTCTGTTACAGACAACGCAAAACCAAACACATATTTGTATCCTCTGCCGACCTCTACACATTTTCCTCTTGGTCGTTTCCGTTGTTCCAAACGAAGAATTGGTTGCATTTTCTTGTCATTTCTGGTATTTTCCGATCTTACTTCTTGTAAGGCCAGTAAGTAAGTTGTACGTTTACTGTATTACTGATGTATTTGTTGCTTTTTGTTGTGTCCGTGTTACTCTAAGCATTCTTCTAAATAGACACATTCTAATTACGTCTAGTGTTTTTGGCCATAATGATGTCATGATGTTTTTTGTTTTGTTTTATTGAAAGATCCCAATTCCTGTTGCTTTCCATCTAAACCCATTAACGACATAGACTAAAAGCAGCTTCTAAAATGATATATATATAAACGATGTTGCGTTGCTTAGTACCTTTCCGATTGTTAAACACCCCACTGTGTCGGTCTCTCCCCCAGAGGTGTCCGGGATGCTACTGGATGGCCTGCCGTTGACCAGCGAGGCGAGGTACACCGACTGGATGCATCTGACCAATGTCCAGTACTCCGTGGCCACACTGACCATCACCCCGGGCGTGCACTCTCTCGGCCACGCTGACCACACGACGGGTATCGGCGCTGTGCTGTACGGCCTCAAGCTGCAGGAGTCGTACGGTCTGATTGCCGGGCAGCAGTACGCCGCCGTCAACTACGTGTGCGTGCCGGACGAGGGCGGAGGGCGGCCGGGCGACGGCGTCGACAACGACTGCGACCACTTCGTCGACGAGGAGCTCCCGAACGGCATCGATGACGACGGCGACGGACTCGTGGACGAGGACATCGCCGGAGACGAGAGCTCCGTGCAAGACATCAGCACGTCGATCGGGTCTTATACGTCGAGCACCTACATCACCAGCTCGCTGCCTTTCACTTCGTTTCTCTACTCCACCCCTGTGTCATCTGAGGTCATGTCAACTGAACAGTTTTCGACGGCATATCTTGACATGACAACCTTGATGACGTCATCGATGTTGTCGTCTTTGCCGTCATCGTTCGTCGACGTCAGTTCCGTGTTTGTGTCTAGCGAAGTCAGCAGCGCCTTCTCTTCAGTTGTCTCCAGTTACGACCCAACAACCATCGTTTCTTCGCCTGTGTATTCATCGGCATTGTTCACAGACTGGACCTCTATTGCCAGCAGTGCCTCTGAATCGACACCGTGGCTAGATACAAGTTATCTCAGCGTTGAAACAACTCAAATGTATTCTGATAATTCCGTTTCATCGGCGATGGAAACGTCCATTCCAATTTCTGAAACGATCGAATCATCTTTCGTTCCGTCCAGCAGTATTTCCTCGGAAGTTGCGTCAAGCGATGTTTTTACTTCCATTATCGACACAGTTACGTCATCACCTCTCCTGTTGTCTAGTTACCACGTCTCATCTAACATCATTGAAGCTAGCTCCTCAGTTGCGGAGAGCAGTTATTTGTCGTCACTTCACTCAACCCCTCTCTTTTCGTCAGACAACACTGACAGCACCATTGTTGACAGTGGGCAGTTGTTGACAACTATTACTCCTTCTACATCGTCTTTTGTCCTATCAAGCAGTCTGTCCCTGTCTACATCACTGTCGATGACAACTTCAGTTATGCCAACGACAGTAGAAACGACACTAGCAGAAACAACAACAGTAGTGGACACGACGACAGAACAAACTACAACAATGGAAACGACCGCAGAACGAACAACAACAATGGAAACGACGACAGAACTAATAACAGTAATGGAAACGACAGCAGAACCAACAACAACAACAATGGAAACGACGACAGAACAAACAACGACATTGGAAACGACAACCGAACAAACAACAACAACGGAAACTACGACAGAACCAACAACAACATTGGAAACGACGACAGAACCAACAACAACATTGGAAACGACGACAGAACAAACAACTACTACGGAAGCGACAACAACGCTAATGGAAACAACGCAAGAAACAACAACAATAATACAAACAACAACAAAAGCAACGACAACAGCGCTATCAACAACAGAAGAAACGACAACACAACCGACTACACAAACGGAAACGACGACAGCAGAATCATCAGAGATGCCAACGACAACAGAATCATCACCGGAAAGTACAACATCAAAAACAACAACTGCAAAAACAACACCTGCAGCAATGACAACAACAACAACAACTACACCATTAGCAGGACTGACCACAGAGGATACAGAAGCAACATCTGAAGTAACAGAAACGACCGACATTACAACAGAAACAACAGAAATCACGACCGATACATCGAGAGACGCGGCACTTCTTGAACCTGGTGCAGGCTTCACGTACCTAGACGTCAGGGATAAACTCATACCCGGGATCATTCTATTCCTTTTCCCTTTGTTTTGTCTGCTGTTGTTGGGGATCAGGGGACTGTGCAAAGGAAGACGAAAGCTTCGCGAAGGTCAGCAATACAAAGAGCCGAGTAAGCTGATGAAGCGTTCTCGTCCCGTTCGGCCGCCAGACAGCAGGAGAGCAAGACGGTACATGAAGCCTGTCCGACAGTCGCACTGCAGCGTGCGAGCCCCGGCCACGTTCATCTCAGACGAAGTGATCCGGCTAAAGGCAAGCAAGGACTATAAGGTGGATGTCACGAGATTTCATAGGTTTTCCGAACCCGCTTCCGAATCGGAATTTTAGTGGTATGAATGTAGTGTGTGTGTGTGTGATTTAGATATCACTGGCGGGTCGTCTAAATTTGACACATTTGTAAATGGTGAGTTTTATACCATTCTATGTCAACGTCGTTTAATTTTGACAAACACTCATTAAATGGGTGCGCATATAGCGAAGCGAGAAAAATACGATGAATTATGTCACACATTGACATGGTCAAAAGTTTGGACAACGCATCACGTGACCAAACAGGAACGCTGAAGCCAATGCCACACACAGCGCACCACATCCGTCGTCACGCTAGATGTGTTCAGCTAGTGTGTAATTAGCTGGGACAGTGTGAAGACACGGAGAACAATCATAATTATTATCTATGTTATATTAATAAACTGAATGTCATGTACACTATAGTTCTGCTATTGTAGCTAGTGAGGTAAGATGACCGCGGCTTCTACGCGTCCGAAGATGTGTTTGTTTAATGTGTCTTGTTTTAACCAAATAAATGTTTTATTTATATATTTGTTCGTTTAGCCCATTACATGCATTGATACCAATAATGCTTTATTACATTTTGTAATTATTAACTTCAGGCAACGTCTGTTAAAAAACGGAACAATGTCAGACACAAATTAACAAAGGACGAATTTTATTGAAAACCGTGCCTGAACAATTATTCATAGTATATATATATATACATATATTATATATATATATATATATATATATTTATATATATATTATATATATATATATAATATATATATGTATATATATATCATATTATATATACATATATTATTACATATATATATATATATATATATATATATATATATATATATATATATATATATAATATTATATATATATATATATACATCATATTATATATATATATATATATATATATATATATTATATATATTATACATGTATGTATACATACATACCTAATACATACATATTATATATATATATATATATATAATATATTATATATATATATATATATATATATATTATATATTATATATAATATATATACATACTATATATATATATATATATAATATACATCATATTATATATATATATATATATATATATATATATATATAATATTATATATATGTATATATATTATATATGTATGTATGTATACATACATACATATATATAAATATAATTTCATTAGGATATAATGTTATGCTCTTGCAAATTTGTATTTAAAAAGTGTTCATAAAGTATTCTAGCTTCGTTTTCGACATGAAATGACGTGTGAAATTATGACGTAATAGTGACCACTTCTTAGTCAGTTCGTGACTTCACAAATAGAAGCAATTGTTTTAAGATATTGCTTAATTTATATAATGTATAAATTATGCACTATATATATATATATATATATATATATATATATATATATATATATATATATATATATATATATATATATATATATATATATATATATTATATATATATATTTTTCATATTGAGCGATGATGACAATGTATAGTGTAAACTGCAGTACCAATATGTACATAGATTATGGTACCTCGCTGGATCACAATTTCGAATCATTTCAGTACACGGATTATAGTACCTGTGATTATGATAAAGACCTAGATCCAGCAAATAACATCAGTTGAATATGAGAAAGATGACAAATATCATTGTTAGTTGCATGTATAGAACTCCAGGTGCCAAAGAAGGCACTTCTTGTGAAAATATTCTTAGGGGTATAAACCAGAAATAATTGTATATATGTGGAGATGTCAACATTGATATACAGAAGCACAATACGCATAACCATACAAGGATATTCTTAGATTGTATGTACATGTTTGGACTTTATCCTTTAATAACAAAGCCGAATAGCATTACAGATACTACTGCTTCGTTAATAGACAATATTTTTACCAATTAATTGTAAAAGTAAATAGTGGATTATTGATTAGATATATCAATGATCATCTATCGGTTTTGGTAATTTGCGGTAATCGACATGCATGTGGGTCTTCACTTCCGCGACTAAATTAATGTAATTCAGTCTTTAAGACGCTACTAATATCTTGTACACCAGCTGGCAGCACTAGCGCAATTATGCATAGCACTGCACACACGGCTTCACACTCGTCACGCATCAACAGTCAGCGAGATACCATCGGCTGGCGCAGTGTTTCATCGTTGTACAAATACGCACCACGCATATGCAGCTATACCACAGCACACGCACACGCACACGCACACGCACACGCACACGCACACGCACACGCACACGCACACGCACACGCACACGCACACGCACACGCACACGCACACGCACACGCACACGCACACGCACACGCACACGCACACGCACACGCACACGCACACGCACACGCACACGCACACGCACACGCACACGCACACGCACACGCACACGCACACGCACACGCACACGCACACGCACACGCACGCGCACACGCACACGCACACGCACACGCACACGCACACGCACACGCACACGCACACGCACACGCACACGCACACGCACACGCACGCACACGCACACGCACACGCACACGCACACGCACACGCACACATTATGACGTAAAGTGCACTGTTTCTAAATATCGGATCGTCTTCAACCAAGTCGCTGTGCAGTCTGTAAAGTGACGAATATTGCGAAATATCGATTGACCTCATAGATGCCACGGCCTACAGATGATCGTGAACTGAATAATTTCGCCGACCTTCGTAATTTTTAAGAAATAGTGAATATCTATGTCATTTAAGGTGTATTTTCTGAGTGTCTTCTAGCATTTGGTAAATGACTGTCACTACCAATATAAGGCAATCATCAGGTGACAGGCACTTTACTTATATATAAAGAGGAAAATATGAATCAATTCTTTGATTCTGTAGATATAATATTTGTATATGTGAATAATGCCACCCTTTATTTAAATAAACCTAAATTGGAAAGGCCAACAGATTGCAGTAATACATTGACATGAAAAGAATGGTGAGAACATAGCGCATGTCGGTCCTTTGCAACTATTTTATTATATCAAAAACTACCCACAGGCCCAACTGAACATGCATATAAAGAGCTGAATTTATCCATATTTTGTATTCCAAATGTGTCATTTATCCACCCACCCATATTCAGATTGTTTTTGAATTATTGATTTTATTTTTGCAACGCTCGTTAGACACCGTTATGAGTCTTATTTCCCTCAAATCTATCCGCTAGAGGACGCCACTGTACAATATAGTATGACGGGTAAGAAACACCCCAAATAATAACTTCAATCCACCTTGAATATAGATGCGAGAATAGTATCGTTTTTCCTAAATGACTTGCACCTGGGGCTTCAAACCTTTAGGATTAATTGAGCTACAGCCTAAAGAATCAATTGGTTTTTTTTCTCGAAATACCTCATTTCAAGAGTTATTGGCGTTTTTGCGATAAAAAAAAAAAAACTCCTGTTTTTTTTATCGTGCAGTTATGCTTTACATTATAAGTTACATCTATTATAAACTACTGTAAACTAAAATATGTTTTAACGAAGCGGAGTCTAGTTTATAATTTAACTTTTAATGTTTGTAATAATCGACGCGCTGTCATTGAAATCACCGCATTGTCACACACATTCCATGATAGACCTTATATAATTCCGACCGGAGACGGAGCTCCTAATGTTAACACTACGCTTCGTTGCTGTCGCCGTGCGTGTCTACGATTCGTTTGATGGTAGACAAATGAGCATAACATTTCACCAACCAAATTAGAGTCATTAAAAGAAAATCCACTCTACATTGCTCCAGTTCACCCAGCTGTATAAATGAGTATCCGGTTATAGACACTGGTGGATATGTGTAAGAGCAGCCTTCGCGCATTAATTGCAGCATATGGATGGATGCTTCCCAGATAAGTTGAGACGGTGTTTGATTGAACAGGTCTGCCAGGGAAGTAAAATATAAAGCGCTATATAAGAACTTACCTTTACCTTTTTACATCATAAAGGTTTCTTCTGCCTATCAGTTTATGTTGCTCTAGATATTGAGCTGAACCTCAAATTGCTTATATCGTTAGTCAAACAGCCGTGTGAGCTTCTTCGTGACTGTATAAAAAGGTGGTAGAATTAGAATACCACGCAATGTTTCTTTTTCTAAATGTCAAACAAGTTCAATCAATTTAATTCAAAACAGACAACATGAATGGCAAAACTTGAATTTTACCATTTTAATGTGGTTCTTCCAGTTTAACAATTCATCATTTAAGACACCAAGAAATTGAATGGCTTAAACTCTCTATATAGTAACCTTATTAATAATAGTAGCAACATTTTGTTGATGGTTGATTTCAACAAAACGCATACTTTTTCGTTGCTCATAATTTATATATTAACTTTTGCAAGCGAAGACAAAGGCGTATTTTGGCGCGAGATCACGGTTGTTACTCGTGGTATGGTAAGCTTTCAGCTTGCTATAACACCATTCAAAAGATGGCAGTTTTGGAAGAAATTTTAAATAATGTTAAAAATGTAACTGTTATGAGAAGATTTGTACCCACCACTTAAGAATATCGATACTAGATTATCCTGTTTTTCAACACATTTTCTTCCCATCCGGTGAAAATATACAAACCTCATAATCTACCAAAATGCAACTACGCTGCAAACCTGGTCATGATATTGTTGGGACGACGATGACGATAATAAAGTTGTATGTATGTGTGAGTGATTATATATATATATATATATATATATATATATATATATATATATATATTCAATATAATATTATTACTTCCTTTGTACTTATGTCAATATCCGTGTAGCGCTTCATCGCAGTTTGATACTTCCATCAAAAATGTGAAACAGTGAGTACGCATGCGTCGCTATTTTTTCTTTTTGCTTGACCGCTCTCGGTTGTTGCCTTCTGCTTTACATCTTCCCGCATTGGTTTCAAAACAAAAGAAAATCCACTTTCTCATGTCTCGGTTCACCTTTAGTCCCACAGTGCATCTCATTATACATTCCTTCTGCCTCAATCGTCTCTCCTCACTCTACACACTCTCTCGTGGCCTATTTTCCTCTTCCATTATTTCCACATTAATCGACTCGTCCTCTCCTGAAAACCTTGAGAATTACGTCAATATGTCGCTTGAGAAGACTCTCCAGATTCGACGTAATTATGACCTTTGCCCTCCGGTCGGTTGACCTTACGGCGTCGTTCTGACCTCACATGTGTGGTTGGACCACAATTGCTCCACGCCGGTTCCCGTGTGAGGCAGAGGTGTGCGATACGGGCGACTTATTAGCTCGGCCGACGCATCACGCAATGCGGTCGGACAGACCTCTCGGTGATTTCTCCTGACGCACAAGAGCGCCGCTACCTTGGCAGCAACCACGGAGCGCTTCGATTAATTTGGCATTATACAACACTGCGCGGCTGTTGGGGCGCCTACAGCGACGAGAAGCGAGCTTACGTATGTTTCCACTCGCATAGGAAAACAGACTGAGGAATAAGGATTTTTCGTTTCAGTCCAATATGTGAAACAATCTGCGCGGGACCGTGTTGAATCTTCCGAAGGCAGCCGTTGTTTATACGTTAACCCGAGTGCTTCGA
>JAODUO010000126.1:772500-775000 GCA_025642075.2 Ridgeia piscesae
TCGATGACGGTGTCCTCCGTAACTACCAAGGTATTCTTAAATATTTAAAGTGGTAACCCGGGCAACTAATACTACGATGGTTATATTCCGTGTCTGGCGAAAAATGAATTAGGCTAAACCTGTCTTGTAAATTGAGCGTATGCTGAACGCTTCGGCAGTTTCGCAGTGTGTAAAATGTTTTATGAAATGTTAATTAAATAAGTTATGCCATTGACCCATGCAAAATACCTGTCAATTGTCACTGAGGAATAGCATAATGTATTCCATTCTAATTGTGCTAGTGAATCATTGCTGCCGTATACCTACTTACCTATGACGTCACAATAATGATGTGTTAAGTCGCTGATATAATAATAATTATACGTTTGGCGGTATTCTATAAAGTATGATAACATTAAAAGAACATAAGTAATTGAACCATGTTATATAGATGCAAACACGAAGTCTCGCATCAACTATGAAATAACTACTTGTTGTAAAGAAATAAAGATTCAATTAGTCTAATGTCGCGAAAAGATCAGAAGCACAAGTTGAAATTACACGGGTCAGATTAGTTTGTTCCCACAGACGCAACATTAGCAAGCGGACACCGCCTTTGATCTTAGCACGCAAGCGATCCTTACCAAACCGATATTTCGCCAAGTTGTCATAATCAATAACGCGGTCCCATGTGCATATGTGAAATAACGTAGTAGGTTATTTTGCCACACGAAATGATTACCTTACACAATGATGCGGTGTTAAAAGTCTCTCTGCGAATTCCCGTAGGTGCTAGTATCGTGCACCCACCGCCTAAAGTGTTGTTCCATAGAGAAATTCAACGCGTGAAGTGGCACCCGTGGGAAATATACGCGTAATTAAAATGTTGCCGCCCCGTGAGGAATAGTACGGTAAAATAGTGGAATGAGAACGACATATTTATCACTTCTTTTGTCGGCTCAGCTTCGAGACTGCGAATAGATGGATGTATAACATAACGGATTGCGTCGTTTATACTCATAATTATTTGTGTATTATCGCAGAAATGCACATATCCACGCGCGAAAACATGCGCTCATAATTTAATATCAAACAGTATATCGTTATTAATCAAACATTGTGATTCACAAATAATCCGCGTTTTCATGCGACATTTTTCGGTCATTTCATTACACAATACGCAGTGTTACTTTAACGAAGGTGTGGCGTTTTATTGATAGTGTGTTTTAATTTTTCTAAATCCACAAACAATAACGTTATTGTATTGTACTGTACTGTACTGTACTGTACTGTACTGTACTGTACTGTACTGTACTGTACTGCACTGCACTGCACTGCACTGCACTGCACTGCAATGCAATGCAATGCAATGCATGCATGCAATGCAATGCAATGCAATGCAATGCAATGCAATGCAATGCACTGCACTGCACTGCACTGCACTGCACTGTAATGTACTATACTGTACTGTTCTGTTCTGTACTGTACTGTACTGTACTGTACTGTACTGTACTGTATTGTATTGTATTGTATTGTATTGTATTGTATTGTATTGTATTGTATTGTATTGTATTGTATTGTATTGTATTGTATTAAACCCTATTTACTGTATTTTATGTAGACGGAGGGAGACATTACAATGATGTATGGTGTTCATATCCCCTGTAATAACATTATTATATAGATCTGCGTGTACTACTTTGTATAATAATCAAATAGCTATATTGGACATGCCATTGCGTAATAGCGAATATTATTTTTCATAATAATTAAGAAAACACAGCTACTCATACGTTGTTCAAAGCATGGCAAACATTCATTCAGATAAAATTATGTAAATTTAGCCTATTTTATAGAACAGTTTAAACAATGCTTTTAGTTTCACTTTAAAAAAATCCTGGGCAATGGAACATTGGCGCCGTATTTACATTATCACAAGCATTGCTCCGCGTGCACGACGGTTGCATGCATGTTTCAAAGTTAGCAATAAAAACGAAGTCTATGTAACGAAGTTTCGATGAGCGGCAGTTTTGAATGAAGTCATTTTGCATGAGAAATCGCTTAATGCGGTATCACAAAATTGCAGTGAGTTAATTTATAATTGTTTCTTAGGAACAGATGTTTATAAAAGAAAAAATTAACTTACACAAACAAAGCATATTTCCTGACACAATGTGTGTGTGTGTGTGTGTGTGTGTGTGTGTGTGTGTGTGTGTGTGTGTGTGTGTGTGTGTGTGTGTGGTGTGTGTGTGCGTGCGTGCGTGCGTGCGTGCGTGCGTGCGTGTGTGAGTGTGATAAAATGGTATTACTCGAGAGCAATATATAACTATTGTCATAATGTAAACGATTATACACATATCTTGGGTAACAACGATAAATTAATATTAATTGACAATTGGCGATATGATGGCGGCTTTCTTGCATGTTTTAGACAAAACGTTTAAAATCACCAACGAATTCGTTTTAGTGATGAATTTTCCTTACCAACTGATTGTCTTAGTGAAACAATCTTCAAAAATGT
>JAODUO010000126.1:780000-812500 GCA_025642075.2 Ridgeia piscesae
TTTGTCATTGCAATGGTCAGGTTGCAGAAATTGTAATGTCAAATTACAGCACTAACTTATTTACGCCGCCAAAAATTGATTTAAAAAGTCTCTTCTTGGCAAATAATATCGTTGGGACGGCTACATCCAGTTCTTTATTAGTTGTGCAGATGAACAAAAGCAGAAAAACCCTAGATGCACGTAACAGTTTGAAAAAAATCCATAATATTTACGGGTAAACCGTAAGAATTGGCACTTATGACAGTGAATCAATATTTATTGTTCAATAGTATTAGTTGGCGAGATTTGTAGGCAAGGTCATTGGCAGATGTGTTCCTGTCAATATGGATGTTGGCGTGACCGTTCAGACGCTTGCGTCATACTCTACCGCCACGGAGCTAAATCTAAAACACAACAAATAATTATACTTCTGTTATATCTTCCATTGGAAAGTTGAAACGTAAGCATGCATAGCAACTGCCTGAACTGAATAATACAACTTACCAGCGATACTAACATGCGATTAAAAATAACAACGTTTTATTTCAAAGAATTAATTGATAACAACAAAGTGTTCAGTGTATATATATATATATATATATATATATATATATATATATATATATATATATATATATATATATATATATATATATAATATATATATATATATATATATATATATATATATATATATATATATATATATATATATATATATATATATATATATATATATATATATATATATATATATATTATAAATATAATGTGTGTATGTATGTGTCTTGTGCAATTAAGTCAATCTCATTATTGAAAAAACTGAATATAAGAACATTATTATAATGTTGTATCGATGATGACCCATTAAAGTCAGTATTTAATACTTTGCTGCTGTCAATTCCTTCTTTGAATTAGTCCATATGAATTAAAACTTTGTTATTTTTAAACGAATGTAAGAATCGTATGACGCTGACGCTGACGCTGACGCTGACGCTGACGCTGACGCTGACGCTGACGCTGACGCTGACCATGACCATGACCATGACCATGACCATGACCATGACCATGACCATGACCATGACCATGACCATGACCATGACCATGACCATGACACTGACGTTACAAAGTTAGATATTGTCTTCAAAATATGGTAATTATCATCAGTGACAATTTTATTTCCTTGTCTGTGCCAATTCTACCAACCGTGTCGACGTCGTCTATCTTCCACAAGCCGCTTGTCATTAACTGTTCCGACCTTTGTATTCACCAGATTCAAGGCGACGATGACCTGACCGGTACACGCGTCCAGTCAACGAAGCCGTTGTCCGTGTTCTCCGGGGCTGTGTGGACGAGCGTCTCCGCGGAATACATGGGGGACCACATGGTGGAGCATCTCCCTCCCACCAACAGCTGGGGAAGCGAGTTCTTCACAGTGCCAGTCGCCAACCGGACGAGTGGCGATATGTTCCGGGTGCTCGGTAAGGTTTTGATTGAGTGGTCAATTTATCTCGGTCCGTCTCACGAATTGTCTTGCTGTGTGTGTGTGTGTGTGTGTGCTGTGTGTGTGTGTGCGTGTGCTGTGTGTGCGTGTGCGTGTGCGTGTGCGTGTGCGCGTGCGTGTGCGCGTGCGCGTGCGTGTGCGTGTGCGTCGTGTGCGTGTGCGTGTGCGTGTGCGTGTGCGCGTGCGCGTGCGCGTGCGCGTGCGCGTGCGCGTGCGCGTGCGCGTGCGCGTGCGCGTGCGCTGGCCGCGTGCCTGTGCCTGTGCCTGTGCCTGTGCCTGTGCCTGTGCCTGTGCCTGTGCCTGTGCCTGTGCCTGTGCCTGTGCCTGTGCCTGTGTCTATATGTTCCTCTGTTTCCGTCTGTCTGTCTGTCCGTCCGTTCGTTCGTCTATCTGTCTCGCGCTCTTCCTCCCCTTCTCTCCCCTTCTCACCCTTTCTCTCCCCTTCTCTCCCCTTCTCTCCCCTTCTCTCCCCTTCTCTCCCCTTCTCTCCCCTTCTCTCCCCTTCTCTCCCCTTCTCTCCCCTTCTCTCCCCTTCTCTCTCCTTCTCTCCCCTTCTCTCTCCTTCTCTCCTTCTCTCTCCTTCTCTGCTTCTCTCCCCTTCTCTCTCCTTCTCTGCTTCTCTCTCCCTTCTCTGCTTCCTCCTCTCCCTTCTCTGCTTCTCTCCCCTTCTCTCTCTCTCCCTTCTCTCTCCTTCTCTGCTTCTCTCCCCTTCTCTGCTTCTCTCCCCTTCTCTCTCCTTCTCTGCTTCTCTCCCCTTCTCTCTCTCTCTATATATATATATATATATATATATATATATATATATATATATATATATATATATATATATATATATATATATCGAAACATTTTATTCACCTACTGCATGTTTGTTTTTTCCAAGGAAACTCGTAATACTAAGGGGGTTTAACTGGAAAGTATTACTTGACAATTTACAATATAAACTAGTAGCAGCAAATGTGATGAAACTGCCGAAACATCTGCTAGTTGAGTGTTCTTTACGAATACCCGAAGAACACAAAAATACATTAAGTGTTATTTCTGACAGCGAACTGCATCACTCTGTAGTTGACCTGCATGAAATTGGCTAGTACGAAGTTGCCCTGAAGCGTTATAGTTATAGACATGTGAACCACATTGATGACGTCACCACTACGTTGAACGATTGTGTGACGTCATATTATAGATATGTTGATCCGAGCAGTTGTAGCTAATGCATTTGCCTCCTTTTGCCTCCGGATGATGTTGGCTGCGGACCCATCCTCGATTTAAGTTTTTTATTATTTATTTATTTGAATCTGAATATGACAAACACGGTCAAATATATCTGCGGGTTTATTATATTCTATAAGAAAAATACAAACGACCTCAATTTATACACAGTCTAACTACTATAATGATATATTATTAATAATATTTTGGTGTACCATGTATCGGTTTTTTTTATTTACTTACTGTAATCAAAATGATTCACGAATACGACTACGTGTAAACGGATGTTGTGCTTCTGTCCGCTTTCAATGTCGGCGTCACACCCGGAAATATTAAACAGGGCCTACTAGATGTTTGCGGTATCCGGTGTCATTTCTAGTACATTCTAGTTTACGAAGAGGCTGTTACTTGATATTGCAAAGTCGATACACGCGCACTACAGCTTAGCAGGCTTTCTAAATAATTAACTGTGTTTGGTCTGACGTCAGACTACATAGCCTAGTCATTGACCAGATGGTCAGCCAAACGATCATTGATTTCCGGTCTTGTTTGGGTATACGCCGGCCGTGCCGAGAGAAGGCGTTTCGCCGTTGTCTGGGGAACAACTGACGGCGAAATCGCGGACGAATCAAAGATGTAGTATTTTAGTATCGAGTCCAGAAACGCCTGTGATGTTTCGATTGTTGCCCGTGGTAACTACGGAAATCAGTAACCATTTAGTCACACGAGAATCCGGTGATTGTTTGCGAAACGCCCACGCTTGTGAAATCCGACTAACTAGTGTAGCTGCCAGTTCAGATGCAGTGGACGCAGTCACCGCCGCATTCGGCTTTAATGTTCCGAGAAATAGATTTCCACCAAACGTGCAAAAATAGTATCGTGGCAAATCGTCCAGGAAGAAATTAATTACAGTATTGGCGAAGCGCTAACTTTCATCTTTTGCAAACCGCCAGAAAACCAACGCCTTCAACGATATCTTAACTCAAAAACAATATATTACCGATTTAGTAACTTTGTTTACCTAACTTAAATTAAACTACGTGTTTGTTTACGCTAAACTGGCTTAAGTCATTTCCCAATTTTTACGGGTTTAAAATTTGGCTTTTGTGCATTCGGAATGTTTGGATGACTACAGGACTAATGAAATCATCTTTAACCTCAAATAAACTGTATCGGAAATGTGTTAGCAAACCTAAGACACATCCTGCTCACATCCGTTATGTTAAATATAGAAATATCTATAATAAGTTAAAACAAATTGCAAAAACAACCTACTATGCTAATCAATTAAACACATTCAAGAATGACTCTAAAAAAACATGGAATTTACTAAAGAATATGATTGGAAAAACGATGATAAATCTGGCATTCCTTTACATTTCAAACATAATAATGCTGTAATAAAAGATCCTTATCAAATATCTAATTCATTTTGTAATTTCTTTACAAATGTTGGTCCAAACCACGCCACTGCAATACCTCTATCCAAAATAAAATTTACATCTTATCTTCAGAATTGCCCTAAACATAACTCAAATAGTATGTTCATGAGCCCAACCGATGCAAGTGAGATCAGGGAAATAATAAAGTCACTTCCACCTAAGAAAACTACAAGTCACGACAATTTTAGTCCGCTTGTTATAAAGTTATTTGGTGAGCAAATAGCTATGCCTTTATCTATTTTGATAAACATGTAAATGTCTGAGGGAATAGTACCAGATGATTTGAAAATTGCGAAAATCATACCTGTCCATAAGTCAAACGCTAAAGACGACATTTCCAATTACAGACCTATATCATTGTTACCTTCAATTTCTAAAATACTGGGATTAGTTGTATATAAAAGGACTCTTCATTTCATTCAAACTAATAAAATATTAAATAATAACCAATATGGTTTTCGTGAAAAACATTCAACAATAAATGCAATAACTGCACTTACTAGTGATGTTATAAAAGCTTTGGAAAATAAAGACTCGGTCCTTAGTGTTTTCTTGGATTTAAGTAAAGCATTCGATACAATTGATCACCAAATCTTATTATATAAACTTGAATTTTATGGAATAAGGGGTACTCCTCTCAAATGGTTTAAAAGTTATCTGTCAAATCGGAAACAATATGTTAAATATAAATAATAGCGATTCGCTTCAACGGGACATCACATACGGTGTCCCGCAGGGGTCTATACTTGGTCCGCTCCTGTTTATGATATATAAAAAGGATCTCCCGTTTTGTGTAGAGCATTGTAAAACTATATTATTTGCGGATGACACTACTATATACAAGACTGGAAAACAAGTTACTAATATATACGAAGATATGAACAAGGAACTTCAAATATTAGCTGACTGGTTTCGTGCAAATAAATTATCTCTAAATATTTCCAAAACGAAATGCATGTTATTCTATAGATCCCCTCGTCCTGAGAATGAAGAAAACATTTTAACAATGTATAATACAGTCATCCAGCGAATGAAGTGTGTACAATTTCTAGGTCTTCATATTGATGAAAAACTTGATTGGCACGAACACATAAATAAATGCAAAAATAAATTAACCAGTGCTTTATATGTAATCAAAAACGTTAACAGCTACCTTCCTGTGTCCGCCCTTAAAACAATTTATTACACTTTAGTTTACCCTTACTTGACATATGGAATCATCTTGTGGGGTCTACATATAAAACGTACTTAACAAAATTATTTATTATCCAGAAAAAAATAGTTCGTTCCATACTCAAAAGAAGTTATTGGGAACATTCTCACCCCCTCTTTACGTGCTTAAAATTAATTAAATTGAATGATGTATACGAACTGGAAATTGGAAAATTTATGTATAATTATGTTCACAGGAATCTACCCCATTATTTATCTGATATTTTTACATTTACCCATGACATACACATTCACGAAACTAGACAAGCCTCACATATACATATACGTCCTTTTACTTCTCTAACAGTAAAATCTTCTAACAGTTTCTTATGTAAAGGTCCATTGATATGGAACAGAATTCCGCTTACCATCCAGCAAAAACCAATATAAAAAGTTTTGCTGTATCACTAAAAGCAATTGTTGTAAAAGAGTATGAAGAGCTAGCTGAAGCTTATTCAATATAAAATACCTGTTCATATATGTATGTAATTATATCCTTGTCATTGTCGGTAGTTGGTATTACCACACGTTTGCTATACATGTCAATTGAACATTCTTAATTGAATATTAATGTTACGTTTTACACACCTGATCAATCGCAAAAAAAACCTATAAGTATATGGTACACGTGAAAGTATTATTATAACATCATTGTTTATACAGCTATGGTAGGGTTGGCAGCGACCAGTTAAATTTATGAGAAATGGTTTCGTATTAATAATTATTATATAAACCAACTGGTAACAACCGTAATTGGCTCCGCTGTCTGCCCGGAATCGTACATGATAAAATTGATTGTTACATTTGTTGTTTATACATACTGTTTGTTTGTACGATTCCAAAAAATAAATATTCATTCATTCATTCATTCATTCATCATTAATTCATTATTCATTCATTCATTCATTCATTCATTCATTCCTTGTAAAATCCGCTTTTATGCATAAAATCTTATTGTTTTGAGAATGTGGCCAGAAATTTACATTCGTCTACATAAATTAATATTTTTGCAGTTCAATGATGACTAGGTCTATTGTTATGTGTGTATATATTTATTATTAATTAATTTTAAAGCGTTATTAATTGTACAAAGCGTGTTTTCATATAATTGTATAATAATATTTGTGTCTGCCTATAGTATAGTAAATAGTAACTTATGCAATTCAAATCCTACGATAAGGTAGATCTAAAATCACATATTTCTATTGTACGGGATTTTTTCTCACGTTCGTTGCTTTCTTGTCAACATGCTGTTGTATGTATGTATGTATGTATGTATGTATGTATGTATGTATGTATGTATGTATGTATGTATGTATGTATGTATGTATGTATGTATGTATGTATGTATGTATGTATGTATGTATGTATGTATATATATATATATATATGTATATATATATATATATATATATATATATATATATATATATATATATATGCATGATGCATGCATGCATCATGATATATATGCATGCATGCATTCATGTAGCAGTTGTGTGGGTTACGCGGAAAGTGCAACATAAACGTCTCAGTACTGTATCTTGTCCTTATAATATTTCAGTAGGGATCGTAAAGTACATGCATTCAATTTTAAGTCTGCTTACAAGACCGTCTCTAGCGGACCGAGTCGATGAGAGGGAACGTTTTAAGACATCGTGGTTTCCGTCTTGCAGCCAACAAGAACGACACGAAGGTGCGAGTTTTCGACCCAACTGAGGACTGGGGCTCGATGATCTCAGCGTCCATTAACGAAGGCGAATTCTTCGACTTCGAGGCGCCCTCCGACCAAAGTCTACACATCATTGCCAGCACGTCCGTGCTCCTCGCGGTGTGTACCTTACTTGTTCCCGGGTCCCGCATTGCTGTCAAACGGATCTTAAACAACGTGTGCATGTGAAACATAGTTTGTTGCTGCTCAAAATGTAGTCACGTCGCACCCAGGCGCAGTTCCAGAGGTGTGGGGACAAACACGTGTACGCACGCACACGAATGCGCGCGCGCACGCACGCACGCACACACACACACACAAACACACACACAAACATAATAAAATTATATGTATGTATGTATGTATGTATGTATGTATGTATGTATGTATGTGTGTGTGTGTGTAGTTGTATGTATGTATGTATGTATGATGTATATGTATGTATTAGTAAAAATACATGATATTATGTATGTATGTATGTATGTATGTATGTATGTATGTATGTATGTATGTATGCATGTATGTATGTATGTATGTATGTATGTATGTATGTATGTATGTATGTATGTATGTATGTATGTATGTATGTATGTATGTATGTACATATGTATGTACGTATGTATGTATGTATATTTATATACTATTATATATATATATATATATATATATATAAATTAATACGTGTGTGTATGTATGTATGTATGTATGTATTTATATATGTATTATGTATGTATGTTTTATTATATAATATTATATATATATATATATATATATATATATATATATATATATATATATATATATATATAATACGTGTATTGTGTATGTGTGTGTCTTTAAATTGAATCAATCAATCAATCAATCACAATCAACCAATCAATTATTCAGTTAATCAGTTAATCGGTTAATCAGTTAATCAATTATCCAATTAATCAATTAATCAATGAGTGAACAATCACCGTCGTCTCTCGTCTCGCAGCAATTCGCCAAGTCGTACGAGACAGACGGCATCCGACGCAGCGACCCGTTCATGACGATCGTGCCGCCCGTCGAGCAGTTCAGCAACAACTACACGTTCACGACACTGACGACACTGCTGCTGCACGTCAACGACGACTTCGACCACTACGTGAACGTCGTCATTCTCACGGAACTCCTGGACGGCGTCCTGCTGGACGGCGAGGAGCTCGACGGCCCCCGGATGTACCGCAACTGGACGTACCTACCGCGCTCCAACTACTCGCACGCCACCATCAGTATCCACGTGGGCGTGCACCGCATCTGGCACCGCGACCCGTCCGCCAGCTTCTCGGCGACGCTCTACGGGCTCAAGTTCCAGGAGTCGTACGCCCACCCGCTCGGCCAGAACGTCGAGGTGATCAACTACGCGTGCACGCTGACCGTCATGGTCGCCGACGACGGCTTCGACAACGACTGCGACCAGCTGATCGGCGAGGAGTTCCTCAACGGCTTTGACGACGACGGGGACGGGCGCATCGACGAGGACGTCGGAACCTACAGGCGGACGACGAGCGCCGCCGGCGGAGGTCCGGACTTCGGTGACGAGTTTGGGTTTGGGCGTTGGCCGACTGCGGCTGGTAACAGCGGCACGACCAAGGTGACGCCAGCGATCACGGTGAAGCCGACGCTTCCCCCAGAGAGCTACACCCGCACGGCGACTACGACCTCAAACAAGGTCAACGCGGGTCATGAAGGCGGTGCAGACGGAGACACTTCCAAAGAGACTTCCGGCGGCGACGCGAGCGGTCCGGGATTCTGGTTGGACGGGAAGTGGGTGAGCGTTGGGAGTAGCGGAAACGGAACAGGGTTCTGGATGAACGGGACGTGGGTCGATACGAACTCGACGGCGTCCAACAGCTCTGGATTCTGGTGGCAGGGGAAATGGATCACGATAACGCCTGGATCTGGGCACGAAGGCGATCCGGACGGCAAGAGCGACGAGCCGGGATTCTGGTGGAATGGCGAGTGGGTGAGCTTGAACAATTCGACGTCGTCAAACGGGACAGGACTTTGGGTGAACGGAACGTGGGTCGATCTCACGTCCGGTAATGACACCGGGTTCTGGTATCAAGGAAAGTGGATTCCATTCAGTACTCCGCCAGGGTCTGGAGATGGACCCGGTGGTGGATCCGGACAAGGCCATGGAGATGGCGATGGATCTGATAAAGACAAACATGATGACGAATCAGGATTTTGGTGGAATGGTGAATGGATTGACTTGAACAATTCCACTACGTCTAACAGCACCGGGTTTTGGTTGAACGGAACCTGGGTCGACTTAAATACTACTATGAGCAACGGAACTGGGTTCTGGTTTGGTGGAAAATGGGTTCCGATAACTGGATCACACGGACCTGATTCCGGATCAGGCAGCGGCTCGGATACGGCACCTAGTGGCAGCATTGGAAAGCCCGGGTTTTGGTGGAACGGTGAATGGGTTGATCTGAGCAATTCGACAGCTTCAAATAGCACTGGTGTTTGGTTGAACGGTACTTGGGTGGACTTAACTACACGCAACGAGACCGGTTTCTGGTTTGAGGGGAAATGGATCCCTATAACCGGATCCACTGATCCTGATCCAGAAAGTGGGAGTGGATCGGGCACAAACGAAGGAGATAAGACAAGCAAGCCAGGATTTTGGTGGAACGGTGAATGGGTTGACTTGAACAATTCCACCACGTCTAACAGCACCGGGTTTTGGTTGAATGGAACCTGGGTCGACTTAAATACTACCAGCAACGGAACTGGGTTCTGGTTTCAAGGAAAGTGGATCCCTATAACAGGAAACACAGATCCCGAAACCGATTCTGGGAGTGGACCAGATACAGACTCAAACAACAATGGGACAACCAATAATCCGGGATTTTGGTGGAACGGTGAATGGGTAGATTTGAATAATTCCACCACTTCGAACAGTACGGGGTTTTGGATTAATGGAACTTGGGTGGACATAAGTTCGTCAAGGAACGAAACCGGATTCTGGTTTCAGGGAAAATGGATACCAATTGTAAGTTCCGATCCGGAATCAGACAATGGGTCAGGCACACATGACGAAAAGAAGCCTGGAAAGCCGGGATTTTGGTGGAATGGCGAATGGGTTGATTTGAACAATTCCTCTGGTTCAAATGGCACTGGAATATGGTTAAATGGAACTTGGGTCGATTTGACCACTCGAAACGAAACCGGGTTCTGGTTCGAAGGGAAATGGATTCCTATAACCGGATCCGCCGATCCTGATGAAGAGTCTGGCAAAGGATCAGGCACAACTGATGACGAAACCACAGGAAATCCAGGGTTCTGGTGGAATGGCCATTGGGTTGATTTGAACAATACCACTAGTTCGAACGGCACCGGAATTTGGGTAAACGGAACTTGGGTCGACTTAAGTACTCGAAACGAAACAGGATTCTGGTTTAATGGGAAGTGGATCCCTATAACCGGATCCACGGATCCTGATCCAGAAACTGAGAGTGGATCAGGCAAAGGCGAAGAAGAAAAAACAAACAAGCCGGGATTTTGGTGGAACGGTGAATGGGTTGATCTGAGCAATTCGACTGCATCTAACGGCACTGGCGTTTGGTTGAACGGAACCTGGGTCGATTTATCAACTCGAAACGAAACAGGATTCTGGTTTGACGGAAAATGGATTCCTATATCCGGTTCCACTAATCCGGATCCAGAGTCTGACGATGGGTCAGGCAAAAATGACGATGGCAAGTCCGGAAATCCTGGATTTTGGTGGAATGGAGAGTGGATTGACTTGAACAATTCCACCGTTTCTAACGGCACTGGCATTTGGCTGAACGGAACCTGGGTTGACTTATCAACTCGAAATGAGACGGGATTCTGGTTCGAGGGAAAATGGATCCCTATAACCGGGTCAACGGATCCAGAATCTGACAGTGGGTCCGGTAAAAATGACGATAAGCCTAACAATCCAGGCTTTTGGTGGAACGGAGAATGGGTTGATCTGAACAATTCCACCACGTCAAACAGCACCGGGTTTTGGTTGAACGGAACCTGGGTCGACTTAAATACTAACAGCAACGGAAGTGGGTTCTGGTTTCAGGGGAAATGGATCCCTATAACCGGATCCACAGATCCTGATCCAGAAAGTGAGAGCGGATCAGGCACAAATGAAGAAGAGAAGACAATCAAACCGGGATTTTGGTGGAACGGTGAATGGGTTGATCTGAGCAATTCCACCGCATCTAACGGCACTGGCATTTGGTTGAACGGAACCTGGGTCGATTTATCAACTCGAAACGAAACAGGATTCTGGTTCGACGGGAAATGGATTCCCATAACAGGATCAGGGCCAGACCCTGATTCAAATACGGAATCAGGGCCTCCTACAAATGAAAATGGTGGCACTCCAGGATTTTGGTGGAACGGTGAATGGGTTGACTTGAACAATTCCACCACGTCAAACAGCACCGGATTTTGGTTGAACGGAACCTGGGTCGACTTAAATACCACCAGCAACGGAACTGGGTTCTGGTTTCAAGGGAAGTGGATCCCTATAACCGGATCTACAGATCCCGATCCAGAATCTGAAAGAAATCCAGGCCCAAACAATGGTGAGACGGCTGGAAATCCTGGATTTTGGTGGAACGGAGAGTGGATTGACTTGAACAATTCCACCGTTTCTAACGGCACTGGCATTTGGCTGAACGGAACCTGGGTCGATTTATCAACGCGAAACGAGACCGGATTCTGGTTAAATGGGAAATGGATCCCTATAACCGGATCTACGGATCCGGATTCCGATAATGGTTCCGGCAAAAATGACGATGGCAAAACAGGCACACCAGGATTTTGGTGGAACGGAGAATGGGTTGATCTGAACAATTCCACCACGTCAAACAGCACCGGGTTTTGGTTGAACGGAACCTGGGTCGACTTAAATACTTACCAGCAACGGAACTGGATTCTGGTTTCAGGGGAAATGGATCCCTATAACCGGATCCACAGATCCTGATCCAGAAAGTGAGAGTGGATCAGGTACAAACGATGAACAAAAGACAAACAAGCCGGGATTTTGGTGGAACGGTGAATGGGTTGATCTGAGCAATTCCACCGCATCTAACGGCACTGGCATTTGGTTGAACGGAACCTGGGTCGATTTATCAACTCGAAACGAAACAGGATTCTGGTTCGACGGGAAATGGATTCCAATAACTGGTTCCGGGTCTGATCCTGGTTCAAACGCGGAATCAGGGCCATCTTCAAATGAAAATGGTGGCAACCCAGGATTTTGGTGGAACGGACAATGGGTTGATTTGAATAATTCCACCACGTCAAACACCACCGGGTTTTGGTTGAACGGAACCTGGGTCGACTTAAATACTACCAGCAACGGAACTGGGTTCTGGTTTCAGGGAAAGTGGATCCCGATTGAAGGCAGGTCTCCAGAATCAACACCAGGACAAGGAGGCGAATCCGACACTGACAACGGTAAAGGATTTTGGTGGAACGGAAAATGGATTAGCTTGAACAATTCTACTAGTTCGAACTCCACTGGTTTTTTAGTTAACGGTACGTGGGTGGATCTTAGTACAAGTAACTCAACCGGGTTTTGGTTGAATGGAAAGTGGATTCCTATAACGGACTCACCCGGTTCAACATCTGGATCCGGGTCAAATACTGACGGCGATGATAAAGACAAGGACAATGGATTCTGGTGGAACGGCAGTTGGATTAATTTGAATAATTCAACGTCTAATGGCACTGGAGTGTGGGTGAATGGAACCTGGTTAGATCTCAGTGCAAGAAATGAAACTGGATTCTGGTTGGATGGAAAGTGGGTCCCCATCGGTGGTGGACCAGACGCATCCGGTCCAGGTTCCGGTTCTACGAACGCTGGTGAAAGCGGTGGTTCCGGATTCTGGTGGAATGGACACTGGGTATCTGTGGATAACTCCACCGGAAACGGAGGAAATGACACTGGTATTTGGCTGGACGGGAAATGGGTGCCCGTGTCCGGTCGCAACGAGTCTGGCTTTTGGCTGGACGGTCGCTGGGTCGACGTGACGGGACCGACCACCGGTAACGGTGGGGCAAACTCGGGCAACGACGGCAAAGCCAGCGGAGGGGGTGTTTGGATAAACGGCCAGTGGGTCAACATCACGCAGTCGTCAAACGGAAGTGGATTCTGGTGGGACGGTCACTGGGTGGATGTGACGAACACTTCCGGTAGGAACAGTTCCGGGTTCTGGTGGGAGGGTAAATGGGTTTCAACAGTTGATCCACAAAAACCGGGATCGCAGCCCACCGGAGGGAACGGAGGTGGCACGAACAATGGCGGTGGTAACGCAGGCGGGGGTGGCGGTGGCTGTGGCGGTGGCGGTGGGACCGGAGAGTCGGGACAATCGGGTGGCAGCCACAATGGAGGTGAGGCCGGACCCGGTTCGGGAGGGAGTGGGGGTGGGGGTGGGGCGTACGTTAACACCACAGCGGGAAACGAAACAGGATTTTGGTGGAACAGGCAATGGGTGAACCGGAATAGCTCAAACAGCACGGGGTTCTGGTGGAGGGGCGAGTGGTTCTGCTGGGCGAACGGCTTCAACATGAGCAGCAGCAACGATACCGGCTCCTGGGTGAACGGCACCTGGGTACCGGACGACGGCGGCAACAGCGACGCAAACGACGTTGTGACATCAGCTGTTCCGACGACAAAAACAACAACAATAACACCAACTATGTCTACAACAACAACAGCTCCTTCGACAACACCTCCGACGACGACGTCAAGCACGTCGTTGGGAAATACCGAGTCTCCCGGCACGAGGACTAACGCGACAGCGAGGGCCGACGCCGTCAAGTCGACGAAGGCCTTCAACTACCTGTACGTCGCCATACCGGCCGGCATCCTCCTGCTGGCTCCATTGGCGTGCCTCATCTACTGCTGCGTCGGTCGTTGCAAGCGCTGGAAGCGGCGACACGGCCAGATCGTCCCGGCCATCATCGTTCCGCCGCGCGCCAAGGAGTACGTCGTCACAAGTCCGCGCTCGTCGTCAGGCACGGAGAGCATCGTCGTGAGCGACACGAGTCTGGCGACCACGACGAGCAGCGACGGCGAGATCTATTACGATGCCGTCCTACCCATCGAGATGGAGACACTGGACTATGGTCCGATCGCCGTGAGCCCCTACGACGACATGCCGTCGGGCTTCTACGAGGGTCACCCGACTGGGTTCTACGACGGCAAGCCGAGGACTTTCGGGGAGCACGATAGTGGATTCGACGACCTGCTGAGGCCGCCGCCCGGACACTGGAAGGAGCGCTTCCCCGACCGCAAGAACGTCGTGCCGGCGCGCGGGCTCAGCACCATGCAGCACTTCGTCACGCGCATCTCCATGCCGTCGTCCAGCGCTCTCGCTGTCGTCGAGTACCAGTGAAGTGTGACTAGTGAACCAGTGGTCCGTGAACGCCGTCGTTCAGCGCTCTAGTCGTGAATTGTCGCCGGGCCGGTGTGACCTTGTAACCGAACACCCGTGGTAAACTGACCACACGGCCTGTTGTATAGACCCCTTGTGGAAATGGACCTGTTTGTGCGTTTAATTGTTTACAAATGATAGACGGCACATATAAGTTATCTAAAAAGGTGAAATACACAAAAGTAAATACGTACATGCAAAACTATAATAACTATGTTAACAACCGTAATATACTAAAAACAAAATGCCATTGTGGATTTATATCAGTATGATTAGAACATGTTTCTTGAAAAGTTTTTTATTATGGCACATGCGCCTATGAAACATGTATCATGCAACTTACTAAACAAACCTTGTGTCACTGGGGGTTCATGCTCCACGCCGTGGGAAACGGACGCCCAATCCACATACAACGGGATGCATTTACAATGTCACACCGGCTATCGAGGATAAAGTGCCAAATTTTACGTCGTTCCTAACAGTATTGTAGATGTTGTCATGAACAAGCGTGTGTCTCTTGTATGCAATGCGTACACACCTAATGTTACCCATTACGTTGGGTGCGTGTGTCACATGTGTCACTGGGTTTGAAATAATGTAAGCTTTTCAGAACATTTATAGGCAGCAACCACTATATACCCTGTACAGATATCATACAGACACATGACGTTATGTGCCGTGTATAATATAATGCATGCGACTTTGTACATACAGACCTAAGTCGACATTTATAAATGTAAACGTCATTATCGTCATACCTACTGGTGTGTACACACATGGTTGTATATAGTTTTGTACGTTAAGTAGATTTATATTCGCATGGATTGTGTAACAATGCTGTGACGTGTGTGTACCGTATTTGGATGTATTATGTAACTATTTTATCAGGTGTGGTTTGGTTTTGCCCGCTTTGTAAATATGGCCTTGTTCGACATTGCTACTATTTGCAGGTAACTACTACATGGAGTTAAACATAAGAAAAATGATTGTATAATATTACATCTATGATATGTTTAATAAACGCTGTAAGTAACAATGATTACAAGACACGAGTCCAACATTTGGGGTATCGATGACGTGTATCAAATAACAATCATGTGAACTCATAACCACGACGACTATATTAATCGAATCTGATTTTGTATAGTTTGCTTAAACATCAAATGACTAAATCTAAAATGTATGTGACTACACGGAATTAGTAAAACGGAATACTGTAATGGAACGCAAAACGGCACTACAGTGATTATTCGCTCAGTAATTATTCTGCACTCCTAAACATATTAGTGATAAACGTATAAACGTGTTAATAACGCAATGAATAAACTAACCGAAAATAATACAATTAACTTGTTATATAGCACGGCCGTTCCACAGGACAGACATTGCAAATGGCCTACATGAACATGCTACTGTTCTATGAATGTCTGTCATGAAATTTTACTGAAGTTTGAATCATATTAACTATGTTTTGGGCAACTCACAAAAGATGTTGATGGATGTGTAATATAATGACTTAACACATATATGACTAAACAACGTTTCACGCCCAGTTAGAAAGTGACCAAAATACTAGTCGCAGTAAATGATTACTGTCCGACAAACAAACAATCACATGTTGATCAAGTAGACAAAATTATATGCAAGAGATAGAGTGACGCTGCCAAAAGTCTCATTCATACGTTCACACTTTCCCACAGCAGCGACATGGACCCACAGCAGCGACATATACATCGCTACAGACACAAAAATGGCCGTCTGGCAAAATGGTACAAAACTCTATATCTGGTCAATTTGTCACTGATATTCAGTCACATCAGTTGTACTTGATTTTCGTGTTGTAAATTGCGCTACACACGTTTTGTTTCTGTTTAGAACTGAAGTAGGCTAAGTGCATCACCAAATTGTCGTAAATGTAAATTGCATTTTTGGAGCCTAGTAACTGTTTGTACCACAAGATAACAGGTCCAATTTACATATACTGTAATGTTGTGGAAGTTATGGAAATGAAAGCTGCACCTTCACTTGTCAATGTGGTTCACAAAATCACCTGTTAATCCAGTGTGGTTCACAATCGTCTCTCAAGATGAACTTCCAATAACGGAGTCGATTTGTTGTGCTTTCAGATCATTCCGATTTTTTCATAATTTAAACTACAATTTGAACGTCGCTAGGTTACTAAATATTATAGGATCTAATTAACTTCAAAATATGTCCCGGATGAAAATAATTCGTACTTTTTGGCGTTTGTGTACAGCAAGTGTTTCTTAGTTGGCAGCACTAAGAACAATGAAATTGTAATGGCGGTACGAATAAAAAGTAACACAAAACTCTCCTTGAAATAGCCACGTACACCTGAACTAACAATGGCGATTAACCCCGGGGATTTAAGCGTCTCGGTGAGAGAGTGCAAACGACACGCGATACTCGCATTAAACATTCACCTCAGCGTGGTTATCATCACCCGGTAACCTATGCAATTTTAAACTAGCCGTTGGCAAGACGCTGACAAAAATATCCATTTAGTTCTCCATGGAAACGTACTACGTAAATACGGTTCTATAAGATCTCACTTCCGTGCACTAGGCATGCGCAGACTTAAACCAGGAAGGATACATTATAATCGCAGATACCTATTAACGTCGCATCTCTACAATTACGTGAACACAGCTTCAGTGGCATGTATGTCAACAGCAAACGAAACATAATCAAACGATAATTAACGAAAATATAAATCGCCAAAACCTAAACACTTTATAGATTTGTTAAGCCATAAATGAACGAATTGGTGCAAATGTGTGTTCGAGGATAAGACAAAATGCAATATGTTGTCAGTAGTTCTACACGACAATAATATGTTCGCATCTACATTTCAACAAAATGATGTTACACGTTGCACACGTCGTTATACATAAACACATCAACTGCTAAACAAAACTCATCGCAAATCGTTTGTATCCGCTGTTTTCCAAACGCTTGTTACGGTTGTATTGCACAGTTGTTTTGACTTCACCAACTATACCACAAGTGATTATTTCGCCGTATAGACATCATCGCCGATAACCAAGTGACAAAGACTGATGCACAGCGGATGACGACTGCATAGGTTTCCGCTATCTACATTAGATAACATTTCGCAACATTGGCCAAGATGGCGACAGAATAACACACATCACTCGTCGGTCCCACTCTCCGTCCCGTCGTCCTCTGCGTTCCTCGTGTCTTCCGACGACAGATTCTCGAAGTCAGACAGGCAGTTGATGGTCTCAGTCTCCTCGCTGTCGTACGAGAACACGCCTTGCGCAGGCGTCTGGGACATCTGCTGGCCCTGCTCCACGCCGCCGCTACAGCAGCTGCTGCAGCGACTAGCAACACCGTCTCTCGCGGTTCCGCCATCGGCGGTACTTCCGGCGTCTGTCCCCGGTGGTGCTTGACCGGAAGTCTCGCGCTCCGACCTGTAGGCAGTGGCGCCGTAGCTGTCACCGCATGCTAACTGGCCGGGATTCGTCCCGGTGAGGTGTCCACTATCCGCTGGGGAACTGGGAAAGGACGACGCCGTTGCGTTGCTGTCCACGTCACCGCATTCCTTGCGACAGTACGACGCCATCATCTGCCGGTGGTACTCGTCGATGATGTCGCTCGCTTTGTCGTTCTCGTACGGAGCGCTGACGAGCGCCCGTTCTCGCTCGTAGTGGTCCGTCCCCGACGTGTCCCTCGGCGTGTTCTCTCTGTATCCTGGCCCACTGTTCGCCACGCCCGCGTTGGCCGCGGGAGCTTTCGTCGCGAAATATCCGATTTTCGCCGCGTTCTGCAGATGCTGACGAATTTCACCGCCGTCCGTTTTCGCGGCGTCAGCTGACGCCAGTCCGTAGGTACCAACGCCAGAACCAAACCCGTACCTAGACGACGCGCTCGGGTACACGTTACCAGGAACGTCCCACGAGCGGCAAGTCCCCAGACCGGAAATCCAACTGAGATCAACCGCCTGGCCAGCGCTCGCCGACCCACCCACGGACGGTTCAAAGCCGCCGGTGAAGTCCCGCAGGCTGGGAAAGCCGCCGACGGCCTGTCGATAGCTCCCGTACGGCAGGTCCCACTGCAGCGCCGACAGCTCCCTGCTGGTCGCAACGTCGGCTCTGTGGCCGGGGAAGGTGTCGTATGAGCGATAATCGGGGTGGTTGCCGTGCGTGTAGGCCGACTCGACGGACGGCACGGCGCCATACCAGTAGGACGGGGTGCACGACTGGCCGTAACACCCGGGGGATGAGAACATGGACGGCGCGTTGTAGCCGCACGGGTAGGCGACGGGGGCCGACTGGCGAGCGTACTCCGCCGTCCCGTGGGGGAGGCCGTATCTGGAACAGGATAAGAACAATGTATATGTTTGACGATGTTGAATAATGAAGTCCAGTTATAACATATTAGTGTGTGTGTGTGTGTGTGTGTGTGTGTGTGTGTGTGTGTGGTGCGTGTGCGTGTGCGTGTGCGTGCATGTGCGTGTGCGTGTGTGCATGCGTGCGTGCATACATATATACGTATATATGTGTGTCTATGTAATGTGTGTATGTATGTTTTATTTAACCATGGCTGCAAGATTTTTTCACTTTTTAATTATATATTTATTTAGTTATTAAGGTTTTTTTATTAATTAATTAATATATTATAGTGTTTTTAGCCAACTATAACGTTTTTTATTCATTTATTCCCACTTATTTATTTTATACTTATTATATTTATTCGCAAAACCTGCAGGACAGTTCAAAGTAACGTTTAATTATTTTATTGTATTTGTCAGTGAAAATTGCAGGACAGTGAATCTGATTTATCACTTTTAAGCAGTATAAAATTGAAGAATTTGAGTGCGTACGTCTGTGATGTACGTAGGGCCTATGTTCACAGACACTTACGTAGCACAACAAGAAGTATATTGTCAAAGTACTCATGTAAACGTATTAAACAATACAGTTGTTTTAATCTGATATCAGTTGAGTGCATTAGGTTAACACCGTAATATACAACAAAAATAATCTATTTAAAAGAACTTATCAAATAAGCCGCAAAAATATGTTGTTATATCGTACTACTTACACAGTTGCCAGTTAACAATTGTGTCCTATTGTGTTAGTGATGGCGGTTAAAACACGGTCGCTCGAGCATCACATAATGTACCTTGCTGTTCGGAGCAGTTTGTTATAATAATAATAATGTAACAGCATTTGTCTGCGTCATAAATCTGGCAGCTGAAACCATTCAGAGGCGCAATACTGGACTACACAACATTTCCTTTAAAAAGTTAAAATAGAAATGCAATTGTAAAATAAATTGATCAGTATAAATAGTTCAATTAAAATAAATACTATTAGTCATAAAATATTAATAGTAATAAATACGAATTAATTATATTACAAGTAAAAAAATCAATTAAAATAAAATAGTTGATAAATAGTAGACATTAAAATGTTCAGATTGTATAAATGTTCGTTCATAGTCAAAACGCTTTTACTGACGATAGCGCTCTTCTGTTAGTTTCACACAATACCTGTCGACTGGCTCCGGCTTGTGCTGTCCTTGCGGCGCTACATTGGTGAGCGGCATCAACCTGGGCGCCGTCCCTTCTCCTTCGGACGTCGGCGGATTAGCGGCAGCCGCGTATCTTGACGCGGGGTCCTGCTGTGACGTCATCACCTCCGCCATGCTTTGGCGACGCCCGTCGGCGACGGATCCGCTCATCTGACTCGGCGTGCTGCACGGCTCCGGCTTCACCTCCGCGAAAGTCAGCGTCGTCGTGCTGCAGGAGAACGACTGGTAACAAACGCCCGTCTTTGCCCCGCGATCTCCTCCGGCAGCCGAGGTCGACGACGTCATGTCTAAGACAGGAGTAGCCGAACTCTCGGCCGGGTCATCGGTTTCCATCTTCACCGGAATCACGAGTTCCGACGTCTTCCGTGGGGATGGAGCCGACTCGGAGGCGAGCTTCTCGCGCTCGTTGGTGTCGGACGAGACTTGTTGACTTTGCCGGTTCCCTCGGCCCGTCCCCAGCGTGTCGGTGAAGGCGGCGGGCTGCGGCGGCCGCACGCAGAACCGTCCCCACCCGGTCAGACCGCCCACACCCGCCGGTTCGGCCCACGGCACCGACTGGGCCGAAGTGGACGAGCACTGAGGCGTGTACTGGTCGTACAGCGACGGCACACACCAAGGGACGTTCGGCATCCGAGGGTACATCTGTGACACGCGCATTGTATTGACAACGTTGACGACAGCCATCTTTAAAAATAGCGGATTGAATAGTGGACATGACCAAATAAAAACTATGAAATCGGTACCCCCGGAAATGCGTAAGATTGTGAGCTTAAGAGTGTGGCTCTGTGTGAAACAAATTCTGACATATGGGGAAATTAGTTTTGGTGGCAATTTTTTAATGGACGCCAAGGGCGTCCTTGGCAAATACAGAGATGGCCCGGGATGTAAATATTGTTTTGTATTTGTGAGGTATAACTAAGTGCTAAGCTTCGTACTTTTATCAAAAAGTGTATGAAATTTTACGGAGCTGCTCACTAAACCGTACCCGTGAAGGGTGCCAGAAAGAGATGTAATATACACGCAACGTGCAACACAGGGGCAGTAAAGTGAATGAAAAGGAGGTTTGATAGAAAGAAAATGTATACGGATTATTGCAACATTCTTACAAGATAGAACTGTACTGGTAATGTTTGCAACACAAACAAAGGTGAGACTATATTCGATCAAAATAGATCAACACAGAATAGCGTGTTTTTGTTCAGCAGCCCAGTTACATACAACTGGGATCGTCTTTGCATGCAATCTATAAACAAACAGTTTTGTTGATTTACTACCGCACGCATGCATGGATGCATGCGCTATAAGTTATATATAAGAAAATATTGAATTTAGACAACAGTCGAGGGGGATCATTACCGTGGTAGGGGGTGCACCCTTTGCGCTAGCGACGGAAGCATCGCATTTGTCGGTCTTTTTTGGTGTGGGCATGCGCAGAGCGGCCGAGCACAGCCCGAGAGACTTGAGCCGCCGTCTCTCCTTACACCGACGGTTCTGAAACCATATCTGAAGCACGCACGGCGCCGTTACGTCATCGGGCTATTCAGAGAGCATGCAGTTCAATATGTTTGTAACGGGCTACTTTGTGCGTGTAGCTAGCGAGTTCGTTACAGACACAAATTGCTGTAAAATCGTCATACCCGTATTCGTAATATGCGTTAATGTTTATGATAGAAGAGATAGGGGGGAAAAACCGTCCGTAAGAAGTTGTTTCGTTATAAATGTCAATTTGTTGTATCCGTGTCTGTAGTATAAAACATTGTTTGTTTGTACCCAGAAATCTGCGTCAGTTTTGCACGCATCGAGCTGAAATTATGCATGTTATATAGCGGGCCCACTATAGGATGTATGTTGATTTAGTTTTCGAAATTCGTCCAGGGATTGGAGAACTTGGGACTCAATATTTAAAAATATTTCAAATGGCTATATGTCGAGTTCCATGCGCGCAATTTCATGTTTTTTTACAACGTCATGTTGCTGGGTGTCGCAAATGATCTGCACACTACTTTAATTATAGGCGCTTGAAAATCGTTAATTAACGCGGGGACCAGTTCTGCCTGTATATATATATATATATATATATATATATATATATATATATATATATATATATATATATATATATATATATATATATATATATATTATATATATATATATATATATATATAAATATATCATCCCACACACACACACACCACACACCACACCACACACACACCACATAATATATATATATATATATATATATATATATATATATATATATATATATATATATGTGAGCAGCAATCTGGAGGGGCACACTAAAGCAATATAACGCAATAGGGCCTGCAAGTGGGTCACGATACATCATACATGGCGTGACTCCGCGCGACTAGAGCTTATTGGGGACTAAGCGAGACTAATTGGGGACTGGACACAAGAATAATATTCTAACGATGGATGACAGTTGTAGCTGCCGACTGATGAATACTAGGAATATCAGTTCATAAATATCTTGTGTTATACGTTTCTTATCTTAAACGTCCGATTTAATATTGAGTTTATCACACTATCATAGACACATAGCGATTTACGTTGTGCAGATAATAAACACGATGTTAGGCCGTATGTGTCTTTTACGGAATTTGCGTTTTACATTGCTGTACGTTGTGGTTTCGATAATCACTTATATCTGATAAGTTGCCTAAATGCACATAATCATAATATATGTATACGTTTGGCCCAAACAGGTTGTACTGCGCGAAAACTGGCATTTGTTATTATTAGTCGAGATCGCCAAACACAAGTACTAGCCGGCGTTGCCATGGCAACCACCATAATAATCGGTTACAATTCATGATTTCCGTGATCATTGTAACCGGCAAAGTGTTCCACTGCTTCTGCTTGTAATAATCCTTCGGACAATATAACTGAAATGCGCTATTTGGTAACAGTTCGATTATTACGACCAAAAACAAAACAAAGTCCTGTATGTTAACATGGAGTATATGGACCTCCTGCCCCCAACTGCCCCCAGCCTCGTTTTCGCGCGCGAGACTTGCACGCCCTATGGGCGTAAGCCTGCAGGAGCACCAGCCAGAACAATGATGACATATTGAAAGAAACAGAAGTGGAGAGCCTTGCTGTCATCATGATGAGAGAAGGTTAGAGTGGTTTGGTTGTGTGAAGAGGTGCAAAGATAAAAAAGACATAAGAGCCGCCATGAAGATCGCGGGGAAAGAAACGAGCGACATGGAGGCCCAAGTTGAGATGGCCGGACACAACGTGGACATATTTCCTTCGTTCGTTTCATATAATATGGTAGCCCCCGACTTCCGGGTTACGTCACACATGTTATTATTTTTGGTGCGCATGCGTGACGCGATATCGGCTTTTCGAATTATGGTTACAAACCATAAATAACGGATGAATTAAACGGCGTGGAAGAGAAAATGGACTAGGAACAGGAAGAAAATGAAGCGACTCTGCAAGACCCGCGTATTTTGCAGGAAGAAAACGGGGAATGGTGAGAAATCGTATGTAAATAAATGTTGTAGACGGACGGACGGACGGACGGACGGACGGACGGACGGACGGACGGACGGACGGACGGACGGACGGACGGACGGACGGACGGACGGACGGACGGACGGACGGACGGACGGACGGACGGACGGACGGACGGACGGACGGACGGACGGACGGACGGACGGATATAGTTTATTGTCGCAATGGTGACAATGCTACAAGTGGCGCACCTTAATCTTATCGACTGAGAGCTCCGTGCGTGAGTGGATGCGTTCACGATCGTCCCGAGTCGGGTAGTTGTTGTCATGGAAACACTGCTCCAATATGGCGAGCATGGTGGGTGTGTAGTGCGTCTTCTTCTTGCGTTCGTGCGTCACGGTCGGCCCTGCAGCGGTGATACCACATTTAGATTTATCACTGGCAGCCATTGTTGGTGAATCTTTGGCATCGTGGAATAGTTAATTAAACGTTTCATTGATGCGCATACAGATTGGCGTATTTAATGGGGGCATAGTTCGTGTTTGTGTACAATTTTCGAGAGACATTTGAACCGGCGCAACACTGTAACGAGGAAGATATTAATTAGCGGTTATGCTTGCTGCCTTCCCGACATTATAGACTCACCACTGCTTTATAGGATTTTCCAGAAAGCTACAGTTGTTTTTATTGGAATCGTTAATCAAAACATGGACCACGATTACAAATAATGCGACACTCTTTGTACTACATGTAGCGATATCAGAGAGGCGACCTGAGAAAAACTTCTATAACATTATGATAATACAGTGTTTCTCTGTATGTACTTATGTTTATTTGTGGACCTACATCTCTGTCAGTTTTGCATATATCAGGCTAAAATGCTGCATGTTATCTGGCGGATCCATTCAAAACCCTGGGAATGGAGTTGCGCAGTGTCTAGAGCTTCGGATGATTATCGACTAAGTGAACCCAGGTTTTGATTTCTGTTCATATAATGTCAGGCTTCGTCACGTTCCAGCGCACAAGATTGTGGAAGCGCATAGATATCATTAGCATAGACGTGGTTTTATCTGAACCATTTCTTTATAGCCACTGCAAAGCCGAGCAGCAGATCAGCTAGGATAAACTCTTAGTTTTACCAAACACCACTGCCAGCTTAAACTATTTTATGGACATGACAAAGTTCTACGTGACTATTACATTTTCTTCAGGGAAAGTGAAAGTTCAACCAGGCAGAACTATTTCTTAGTCAGAGTTATCAATGAATGAAACAGCCTCCCACAACATGTGGCAGATAGCAAGCAAGCCACACAGTTCAAGGCCAGACGTGATGATCATTGGGATATTTACGCCAACAAAGGTCAATTGCATAAATTAACCCATTTACTTGTGGGTGTAACTGATTAATTTTAATGTGACGCTGGGTTTATTCGAAGTCAGACAACACCAATCACATGGGTGTCGACAGCACAAAACAGTTGTCTTTGTTGGCGTATACTGGAATCACTGTAATGTCTGCAGTTGTCCCTGTAATGTTTTATACACATAAGCCGAGTTAATAATCTGCTTTGCTCAGGAAATGAACAGGACAACGACAAGTCTATCCCAATGGTTTTCTACAAATTTGAACATATTATGGACGGCATATTGTGTGGTGTGCACTGGTACACCAAATTCCAAACAGAGGCTCATTTCCGGTCGCGCGCTCCCCGGAGAGTTGGGAGAAGCTTGCGGCGCAAAAACGATTACTGGTAAATGTCACATCCGCCAAACATTTGCATTCAACTCTCACCACTCAGTCTTTTGTGTAAATAAAAATTCATTGTTATAATTACGAAAGCCGAAAATCTATAAACCCCATATATCCAATAGTCAAATCCGCCCTGAAAACTGACGCACCATAGATTTCCCCTAATTCTCTCTATTGCTAACTTACGATTATCATTTGTTCTAGTTTGTTAATGCCAACAATATTGATAACGATTAAATTTGTGAATTATGTTACTAGGCTTACTGCAACATAACATCTGCTAGAGCAATCATTACTGCACACATTTGACACTTTAACAACTTTCCCACAGGTTTTTATATTTTATAAAGACAATCTTCTAAAACCAGAATGTCAACAAAATGTACAACAAAAAGCACGTGTTCGTGCATCCATTTTGTTGAACGATTGACATAATTTGCCAAGCAACTTGCATGGATACATCAATTGCTGTATCCACCAAGTGGCGTCACAGATGTGAAACTAGAATTGCAACAAAACGTAAAACTAACGGACGCGTTCAGCATCCGTTTGTCAACGCTTGATGAAGTTTTTGCTAAGCAACTGATCATGTGGTTGATATGAAGATCCTATCCAAAAACAGTTACGCCATCTGACGACAACAGAGGGCTCCTAAATTCCAATTCAACATTACTAATGCTTCTTTTTCACAAGACTGAATTCACAAATGCGAACGAAGGTTGATTATCCGGGCGCCGCTAGGTGGCGGGTTTGACCTGGTTGATGATCATCGTTTACATTCATTTATACCGTTTACATTTCATTGTCAATCATATTTCCCGTTTCGTTACTAGGTGGCGCGCTATGGAGTGAAAATATTATGTTGTATTTCTTCCATATATTTGAACTGGGCCCTCACAAGGCCAAACAAGCATCACTATTCGTGTTCTTAAAATATTTTTTATGTACATAGTTATTTTATTACTTAACGCTATTATCGAAAAAAATATACAAAGCATAAACATTAACACATTATTGTGGACGTATCTATTAATTAATCCAAAACTATCACGCTACCTGACGGCAGTGAACATTACTAGCCTACGTCGTCTTAAAAAACCACAAACCAGTCGTAAAGTTTTTTGTCATACATTATTTCCAAACAATTACACAAGTCTTTACTGGCAACGATGCCCCCGCCAAAAAAAATTACATCAAATGTTTTGGGGGCACATCCTGTGATGCATCGTCGTAAGACGTGAAAGGAGGCGCTGTTGGCATAAATTTAATTTATTTGCTGTGCCGTTTCATTGGGGGCATCTGTCACCCCCTCCTGTAAAAAAATCTACGGCCACCGCGAGCCCTCATTTGTCCGTTTTTTCATACGTTGTTGTGTGTATGCGCGTACACATGTTCGTACCCATGTCAGCGTTACTTCTGATTAACTGGGAGGTGGCAGAAACACACGTCTGTACCCCCATCGAAATTCTAAGGGGCAACTGCTCCATTCCCATTGTTCCCGCGTCTGTGGACTGATCCCCACCCCCACCCCCACCCCCCGTCCCTACGCTATAGCCTTACCTTTCGCCAAGACGTCACATGACCGGAACATCCCCGCCGCGTCTGACGCCAACACGTCCGACATAAGACCTGCGCCTCGCCCGCCCGTCGATGTCGTGTCCGGGGACATGACGGGCAGGAAGTGTTTGTCGGCCGACTCGGGGGTCGTACACGGGCGCTGAGGCCGGGAGACACTCGTCCCGCCGTCCGTCGGTCTGGAAGGCCCGGGCAGGGCGGCCGAGCCCACGCCGACCTGGGCCGTGAGAGAAGCTATCGCCTCCTCGCTCATCGCTCAACCTGATGTCTCTCCGCAGATCTGCTGTTGAGTACATAATAACAATTGAAGTTATTTTTGCGCAGATACCAGGAAGTAAATGTAGGGCCTAAACAGAATCGTAATTATCGTAATGAAACGCTGGTGATTTCTAAGGACACCCACGAAGGCTTATAACTAAGTACGAGTAAGTAGCGCTATATATAACAACCTACATAGGTTTGTCGTCCTATTTGTAATGTGTTATTACACCAATAACATCTAACATTAACTGCTGCTGCTACTGCTACTGCTACTGCTACTACTACTACTACTACTACTACTGTTATTACCACCACCACCACCACCACTACTACTACTACTACGACTACTACTACTGTTATTACCACCACCACCACCACCACTACATTACTACTACTACTACTGCTGCTGCTGCTGCTGCTACTGCTACTGCTGCTGCTACTGCTACTACTACTACTACTACTACAACTACAACTACTACTACTACTACTGCTACTACTACTACTACTACTACTACTACTACTACTACTACTACTACTACTACTATTACTATTACTACTACTACTACTAATAATAATAATAATAATTACTAATACTACTACTAATATAAATACGCACCACACACAAGTGAGATAGGTCTACTGTTGCATAGATATCATATCGTATAAATATTTAGACTGTGTGAATTATATATTTAAAAAAATTATTATGATATGCACTAGTTGTTGTGGACGCAGGGATATTCGTAATCATGACGGAAATTGTTTATTATTAGGAAGATGGTACGATGCAATAGTAACGTTGATTCACTGTCACACGACAGTCCGTCCCATTTGATCGAATTTAAATTAATTCTGGCCGATGATGAGGCAGTTTGTTAGCCTTGGCGTGGTGTGTCCAGTCATTGTCCACTGAACACAGTATTGCCAGGTCAAAACAAAATTCAAGCCCAATAGCCTCTCGAAAACTTGCCCAAACCGAGCCCAAAAAATCCCCACAAGTAATTATAAAATTATACATTTTAAAAGTTACCAACGACACGCCCCACCGATAAAGCTGGAAATGCATTTCAAGTAGGCTACATAACGCACAAAGTATTTATCTATTGGTGAGTGGATGATTCCATAATTGTTTGCAGTTGAGCGCCACCTATTGTTCTCTGGTGAACTGTAAATACAATTGCATGTTAATAAAAATGAATAGACATGGTGTACTTCGTAACGTCACAGAATACCCCACACATATAAAATGGCACTCTACGTAATCACAAAATTATAATTATGCCCTACACTGTTAGAAAACGGAGCGGCATTTCTGCGATGCTTTTCCGTTTTACCATGCGCGCATAAATCGCTGTGGTGTGCACGACTGCACGCACTTCGCAGCGTCAACAACGACAGAATGTTTTTTTCTCGTCCCCATTAACTCTCCGAATCCACTCTTAAGACTAACCATGTCTCCTTTTCACATTCCGCACAGATGTTTTCCCGTACACACTCCACTTGCCCATCAATATTGGCATTAACTATACGCAATCGCCTTGAAAACCAACTAGTCAAGTGAATCACACTCAGGGACGTAAAGCTAAGTTCGTGGTTCCGGCCTTCCAGTCAATACACAAAGATTAATAAGAAAAATAGCCTATTTATAGGACTACAGACAGTTGATGGAAAAAACAATTAGACTACTTAATTTGTTTATTGAGAAAAGTGCTCTGACATGCTCAATTAGAATCAGTTATTGCGGTTTCAGACGTCGATGTGAGATATGTCGTCTGTGCTTTATTACAAATTTCATTAGTGTCTTATTTGACGTCGAGTTCGGAATTGGCTTACGGTCGCGGCGCATAATTGCGTATAGTTAACGATGTATACTATGATCAAGACAATGTCAGGTAGCTAACTGTGGCAACCCCCTTCTCCATCATCACAACTCTCCAGGCTTCATGCCTGGACTACTAGACTACAATGTATAAGCTGCTGGCTGGCTGAACCTGAGCAGCATGTAAGTTTGGATTACGCCCACCCCCGCAAGCAACTGTTCGCATAGCTACGTTACTACACGTAGCGCAACAAAGGGAAGAGTTGGTATTGACGTAATGTCACCCTGGCGCGCGAGAACGATTATTACCCTTATTTGTGGACAACTGGGTGGCCCAGGCTGGAGTGTGCAATGCGTTAGTCTATATTCAAAACCATTAGGCGGCTTTAACTGTAGTTCACAGCATTTATTACGAGACGAAGAATATGACGGCTCTTAAATGTAACACATGACGTAAAAAACACCACTTTTGAAACTAGCCCAAAAATAGCGGCATATGCATAAAAAAATGCCCAAAAAACCGCAACCCGCAACGGCTAATTTCCCCACGGAACAGGTCTAAAACTAGCCCAATTCCGCGGGAAAACCGCTGAGCTGGCAACACTGACTGAACATTACTTCCCGGCAACAGATTCGAGATACAGAAGACAAACGCCTACACCCACCTGATACGTCTTGCTCGTCTTATGACGCCTTGATATTGCCGACAGAGAAAACTGCATACGCCACTTCCGCTTTCGCACGCTCCACCCTGTTCTCAACGTCGTACAACACCCACTATTGTTGACAACATTTCACGTCCGATTCTGGTTACATTTGTAGACGTTTTCCGGTACGTGCTCGAAGTGAAAACTAATTGAAAGTGCGTGTGAGCCGCCCGTTTGCCTTGTCTCCAGACATTACATAATTCCGACGTTCTTCCAGTGAGACGGCGGTTTACGATCCGCGAAATCGTCACGCTTCTCGCCGGCCCTCCGTCTTTTGTCTGACCGGCTATAAATAACCCGCCCACGGCCGCTGTGAGAAGGCGGACCACTACAGACCATCTAAGCGCAGTGCGATTGTCGCAGAAGCCGGATTGTGACCGGTGCTGATGTCACTGAGTAAAACAACACGCTTTAGAGGCTGTCAATAAATCCATGAACTATTTTTGTTTTGTTTTGAAGGAGCCGCTGATTGTTTAATTTTGTTGTTCCTACTGTATATTGGTCTAATTCCAGGATGTCCGTGTGAAGTTCCAACTAGCGGCTTCGATTAAATGTCAAGTCAGCGTGGGAAAGAACCGGCGTGTTTACAGGAACGCGTTAGGTCAACAGGTTAGCTATTAAAGGGTGCAACCCGGTGGATAAATCATAATAATGATAATAAATAAATAAACTCTATTTTAATATAATATGCAGACTATCCGAATGTTTTCTTGAAGAGGACACCCGTTGAATTGGCCGAGTGCTGCTTTTATTTTGAAGGAGATAATAATATTATGTAGCCTAAATGGGCGTCGGGAAATAACACTGTAGCAAACATAATTGTTGTGTTATGCCTATCAGTCATCTATATCGCACCCACGCACGCACGCACGCACGCACGCACGCACGCACGCAGTATAAGTTCTGATATAGCGCAATATCCAATAATTATAATTTCTTAAAGCGCTTTACACTTTATTGCATGGCAGACCTGTTCAATCAAACACCAGAATTACCGACTTCTCGTGGAAGCTGCGTTGTTACTTTTGTCAAGGGCGCCCATTTTGATATCCACAAGAACATGCGTGTTTGTGCATATATGTGTGCGTGCTCTATGTCTTTGCATGGGGCATCGCAAATGGAAAACTATAAGAATTCAGCAAAAGATGAATTGAAATAGTGGATAAGGGGGATTTGAACAAGTATTATTATAGCAGAACAGCGCTAAAGACAAACGAATTAATCAGTAGCTTTATTTCGGAATGTGAGCCGTAAATAGAAAACAACACCATGCAAGTAATTCTGAATAATATCAAATAACCCATGCACCTTAGACAATATTATCTATGATAGGTTCAAGTTAATAGGTTCAAGCATTTAGCAACGTTATATTAACTAACTAGTCTATATAATTATATTGTGGTTACAACGTTAAGATCTTGTGCGGTCTCATTCAACCAGTCAGCCCTTTCAGAATATTATCGCCAAGCCGACCTTTCTACGCTGGCACTGAGGGTGGTCCCTGTCAGGGTACTTGGCGCTCTCAGTGATCCTTTTGCGTCTCAAATTGAGACGGGACCAACATTAACGTGATCTCCGAGCCACGTCGCATACACAGTTCCCAATGTTGAGAGCCAGGTTTGTGTTCACAAAATGCCCAGTTCTGGTGATGAACACGGGGAGCACAGCACGCAAGCCAGTCGGATGGGCCAACCACTACATTGTTGTGCGACCACATATTTGTGAAATGAAATAAACAATTGTATGAATATGGCAATTTATCTATATTTGGTGAAATGAAGTGATGCGTCGTAGTTGGTCAATATTACATCCATCATGGTTCCTTACTGCCGACCTTCCCTGACCTTGGTTTCTTAGTGCCGATCTTCCCTGACCTTGGTTTCTTAGTGCCGATCTTCCCTGACCTTGGTTTCTTACTGCCGACCTTCCCTGACCTTGGTTTCTTAGTGTCGACCTTCCCTGACCTTGGTTTCTTAGTGCCGATCTTCCCTGATCTTGGTTTCTTAGTGCCGATCTTCCCTGACCTTGGTTTCTTAGTGCCGACCTTCCCTGACCTTGGTTTCTTAGTGCCGATCTTCCCTGATCTTGGTTTCTTAGTGCCGATCTTCCCTGACCTTGGTTTCTTAGTGCCGATCTTCCCTGATCTTGGTTTCTTACTGCCGATCTTCCCTGACCTTGGTTTCTTAGTGCCGATCTTCCCTGATCTTGGTTTCTTAGTGCCGATCTTCCCTGACCTTGGTTTCTTAGTGCCGATCTTCCCTGATCTTGGTTTCTTAGTGCCGATCTTCCCTGACCTTGGTTTCTTAGTGCCGATCTTCCCTGATCTTGGTTTCTTACTGCCGATCTTCCCTGACCTTGGTTTCTTAGTGCCGATCTTCCCTGATCTTGGTTTCTTAGTGCCGATCTTCCCTGACCTTGGTTTCTTAGGGCCGACCTTCCCTGACCTTGGTTTCTTAGTGCCGATCTTCCCTGATCTTGGTTTCTTAGTGCCGATCTTCCCTGACCTTGGTTTCTTAGTGCCGATCTTCCCTGACCTTGGTTTCTTAGTGCCGATCTTCCCTGACCTTGGTTTCTTACTGCCGATCTTCCCTGACCTTGGTTTCTTAGTGCCGACCTTCCCTGACCTTGGTTCCTTAGTGCCGCCCTTCCCTGACCTTGGTTCCTTAGTGCCGCCCTTCCCTGACCTTGGTTCCTTAGTGCCGCCCTTCCCTGACCTTGGTTCCTTAGTGCCGACCTTCCCTGACCTTGGTTCCTTAGTGCCGCCCTTCCCTGACCTTGGTTCCTTAGTGCCGCCCTTCC
>JAODUO010000126.1:817500-1007500 GCA_025642075.2 Ridgeia piscesae
CATGACGCTCTTACATTAAAATGCGTTTGTATCGCCTACACACGACGCTCTTACATTAAACTGCGTTTTTATCGCCTACACGTTACGCCCTTACATTAAACTACGTTTGTACCGCCTACACATGACGCTCTTACATTAAACTGCGTTTGTATCGCCTACACATGACGGTCTTACATTAAACTGCGTTTGTACCGCCTACACATGACGCTCTTACATTAAACTGCGTTTGTACCGCCTACACATGACGCTCTTATAGTAAACTGCGTTTGTACCGCCTACACATGACGCTCTTACATTAAACTGCGTTTGTACCGCCTACACATGACGCTCTTATAGTAAACTGCGTTTGTACCGCCTACACATGACGCTCTTATAGTAAACTGCGTTTGTACCGCCTACACATGACGCTCTTACATTAAACTGCGTTTGTACCGCCTACACATGACGCTCTTACATTAAACTGCGTTTGTACCGCCTACACATGACGCTCTTACATTAAACTGCGTTTGTACCGCCTACACATGACGCTCTTATAGTAAACTGCGTTTGTACCGCCTACACATGACGCTCTTATATTAAACTGCGTTTGTACCGCCTACACATGACGCTCTTACATTAAACTGCGTTTGTACCGCTACACATGACGCTCTTACATTAAACTGCGTTTGTACCGCCTACACACGACGCTCTTACATTAAACTGCGTTTGTATCGCCTACACATGACGCTCTTATAGTAAACTGCGTTTGTACCGCCTACACATGACGCTCTTACATTAAACTGCGTTTGTACCGCCTACACGTGACGCTCTTATAGTAAACTGCGTTTGTACCGCCTACACGTGACGCTCTTACATTAAACTGCGTTTGTACCGCCTACACATGACGCTCTTACATTAAACTGCGTTTGTACCGCCTACACATGACGCTCTTACATTAAACTGCGTTTGTACCGCCTACACATGACGCTCTTATAGTAAACTGCGTTTGTACCGCCTACACATGACGCTCTTACATTAAACTGCGTTTGTACCGCCTACACATGACGCTCTTATAGTAAACTGCGTTTGTACCGCCTACATATGACGCTCTTAGCACCCATTCAATGACCAGAACACGGGTTTTGGCAACAGCTAATGAAGCATCCGAGGGGTTTTCCACTTTTGTTACTATTGCTTGCTGGTTCTTACAATTGTCAAGAAATAGCCACAAGACTCCGAGTTAACCTTCCCAGGTAACTGACCCATTTTTGAAGCGAGGCTGCTAACTACCACCAGATGTCCTCGCTGCTGTTCGACCATGCGTGGCAGGACGGCCGTGGTGAGTGATATAGGACCGAGGACATTCAGCTCCAATATCTCTCTCTGTACATCCACATCTGTCCTGATGGTTTCCCCGCGCTGTGTCCGCCCCGCGTTGTTCACTAGAACATCGATCTACAAACACAGTCAAACAAACCAAACACTTGCAATCAGCACTAGGAAAATGCGATAATAATCAACTCAAGGACACTCGGGATTTCAACAAAATATATGCTATGGCAATTCTTTTCTCTGTTGCACACCATCATGAAGCTGCTATTCAAAGAAGCAAATGGCGTCACAATGAAGTAAATATATTGTGATTATTCAATCACACTTGAAGAAATACCATTCATATTACTTTTGATCATCACTATTAACAAACACACTACACACACACAACACAACACACACACACACACACACACACACACACACACACACACACACACACACACACACACACACACACACACACACACACACACACACACACACACACACACACACACACACACACACACACACACACACACACACACACACATTACGTTATTCGGTACCTGTTTGAAGTAGTTGACGACGTGTTCGACGGCAGGTTTATGTGTGTCACATCGAAGCATGTCAAGTGGTAGGACAAGAACGTCTTCTTCCTTAATGCTCCCTCTCACTAGGCAACCACAGAACACGTCGACAGTCACTCTGTGATAGTGTAACGTCTCAGGTACATTTTTTTGTAAATTTTACAATAAGTATGCACAGGTTCAAACAGAAAAGAACTCTTTTATGATCTGGAATCTAATGTGTAGGTGTGTTCAAAGTGCTTTACATTTCACAGTTTTGCAGAGTTGTTCATTCAACCACAGTAATCTATTTTCTTGGATACAATCAGACGTGCTGCAAATACTGAGCACCAAATATGTGTGTATTGTGTACATATTATGTATGTTTTATTATCTCAAATGTCAAAGTATGTGTGTATTGTGTGCAAATACGTTGATCTTCAAGATTACAAAACATACATATACAAAACTAAGTGCTAAAAATAAGTAGGTTATAATTAATAATCATGAATAATAATAACAATATGGTTAACTGGGATAAAAGTGAAACATTGATTTTACGCAGGCATTGTTTTTTCACTCTCTCAAGCTCTTCCTCTCTCCTGGCAGACAGCACTAATCTGCAGCCGGCCTGTGCCAGTTCGTATGCCAGGTGCTCTCCAATACCACTTGATGCTCCAGTTATCCACACAACTTGCCCCTTCAAGACAGCTGCATAACAGAAATAGTTTCATTTTGACACATGCAGAACAAAGGCAACGTAGTATTTAAACATAAGCATAGAACACCGTGATGCTGATAATACAACGTAATGATAATCTGGATTCCACAAACTAAAGGTATTCGAGAGATGTATAAATTATATTTAAGGCATGTTTGATATTAACTTCATTGATATACAGGTAATTGTTGTAAACATTTATCATCATCGTCATCATCATTGTGTATCCATAATGTTCCGTGGTTGGGCGAAGGCCTCAGCATGCTGCTTCCACATCCGCCTCTCTTGCGCTATCCTCTGCCAGACGATACCCTTCCAGTAGTCGTCTAGTTCGTCTCTCCAACATCTCGCCATCTTTCCTCTGGTGTTTCCTTTCGTAGGGTTTCCAGGTGGTGATACACAGTGTCCATCGGTTATCTCGTATTCTGTTGACGTGCCCTGCCCATGTCCACTGCCGTCTTCTGACGTGTTCAATCACGTCTGTGACCTTTGTCGTTTCTCTTACCCAGATGTTTCTTTTCATTACTCCCCAACACAGCGATATAGAGATGAGTAGAGCCAACTAGTATCAAACTTGGCACCATTGCTTTAATTCTTTACATTGGTTTCGTTACGTTGGGAATAATACTGATGCCTTAGTGACGTCACCAAGTTGTCCAATAACACTACGTTTAATCTACCTGTTTGCAGTTTAACCTACACGTACAATTGTCTTCAGTTGAACTGCAGGGCTGCTACAATGTGAATGTCATACAGATCGGTACCTGGTTTCTTGCCAAATGTCTCCTTCCACAGTAACGAGAGATCAGCGTCCCCGAATGCCAACCGACCCAACTGCACCAGTATGTAGACTACCCATAGCAGTACAATCCATGCGTACCACTCCATACCCCCTGTGAAGACAGGATTTTGTAATAATTAAAGGCACAATGACTGCAATGTTAAATTAATTATCTTCAAACATGACATACATTATCCAGTCAGCGTTGGGTCCAAAGTACTCGTTACCAGTTCGTACTCGCATACCGTTGTTTCCTTTCTTTTTACAAAGTTCTTGATATTTGTAATTTACTCGTATAAAGTACTGGTAATTGTATTAAAGTATCTATGACAAGTCTGTTCATATTCCAAGTGACAACTATAAAAGTAATTAATGTGATACGTTTTTGCAAATTAGATAGGTAAATAGTTATACCGTATACAAGTCTACAATTTACGGCAGAAACTGTTAATGAGAAAGAAAAAATCAAGATAACGTCAGCGAGGAACAGTACGCATTACGTACATCGTTTGTGACACCTCACGTGATGTTACGATTGTCCTAAGTTACGTAATTTACATCAGATGTCCGCGTAATTTGTTTGGTATAGACTTATTTTGATTGGTTCGACCAGGAAAACATTACCCGCTGACGTCACAGATTGAAGCGACCAAAGTAAAAGAGCCATCTGCGAGATCACAGTGAATTATCAGACTTATTGTTTACATGCAATAATTAATGTTCTGACATATTGCATTGCACCATAAAAGAACACAAAAATCAGATGTTTCCTGTTCGCCCGCCTGTATCCTCAGCATGTTGAGGCTAGGCGATATCTGGAAGAAGAAAATGTCGGCTCTACCATTCAAGGCTTTCAGTGGTGACACAGTGAATACATTTAATATAGCTTATTAAAGTTGCTTTCCCCAAGCAAACGTGCCATGATTTGCAGTTACCGTGTCGTAGGCACTTCAAAATATGAGTATTTACGGATGGCAGGTTTAATATTATACAGCATGAATGATGACATGACGCTATTTGTACCTTACAAATTACATATGTTGATTACTCCCCCAGCATCTATCCAACTCTTACCACATACACGGCCATCTATTATCTACTTATAGATTATCACATAAGGCTTGCAAGAGCGTTATCTTAGTATATTGAAATCTGCACATCTAAAGCATTGCGTGAAACGCTACAACGGTAGGACGAATTATAACAGTGCCGTCACATTGATGCAAACAGCTTCACCGATCCATTGTGGAGTGAACGCCGTCCGAAACACAGTCTGTACGGAATCCGAATTCACGAAGAAATGACGCAGGCGGTTAATTTACGGCGTGACGTGTTGCTTGTGTTGCTAGATCTAAGTGCAGCACATGAAACACTGCATCAGAACATTCTATTGCGTTGGCGCTGAGATATCGGACTAAGTCATTGTTCATGTAGTTCACATTGCACCCCGCAGTCCGTGCTAACGCATCAACCGAAGCAACTTCCACACCGAGACTACTTCACCACGGGGTCTTCGACCGATGGTATTCAACATTTCCATTCTGCCCACCGCGGATACCGTTGAACCCCACGAGTTCTGTTATCGAGTGCCCGCCACTGAACCATGCCGACGCACTGCCAAAAATTGACGAATGACATAAGACACTGGCCGAGTTGCAACCATCTCCTATTAAGTGAGGCAAATACAGAAGCCATCGTGTTTCGTCTGACCACCGTCCGTTCGCCTTCTGCAATGTCCACTTCTTATGTGTGTATGTCCGCCGTATCATTGACGCCCACGGTTCGTGACATCGGCAAAAATAATAGACAGCGGTCGGCTGAAATATCGAACGGTTGTCGTGCTACCTGCTCTAATATTTTTTTTACTACAAACAAGCCTGCCCACTCCAGGATGCAAGACTCCTGTCCATTCCCACATAACATCGGGTTACGACATCTTTTTCGTTGAAAATTTTAGACGGAAACACCTGTCGCCATCGCGAGCGAGGCTAGATGTTGTCGTCCTCGATAAATACCACATCTTCTCTTTCAATAGGGTGTCATCTTGCCAGCCATGCCGCCTATGGCCATCCCGTGTCGGGCAGGGAAGTCTCGCTTAACCGACTCTCGCTCGGCTGCGTAACTTCGCCGAGAAGATAGCGTGATGACTTCGCCGGCGTTTGAGTGTCATCCATGTGTGGGGCTAAAACGTGCTGCCACCTCACGGAGCCTGGGTAATCGAGGCTAATCCTGCCATAATTCCTGCTTCATAAACAACTGCAAATTTTTATTTATGCTTTATTTGTGTGAATAGAAGTTGAATATCGAATACTTTTTATTATCTTGTAATACTTTTTCATTTTCTTGTAAAAGTATATCCATATTTTAGTTTCTGGGGAAAGCCGCCCTGGTGGCAACGTTGGCAAAGTATTAAAATCCCAGGCGGATGATGGGCTAAAACGTGCTGCCACCTGACGGATCCTAGGTAATCGAGGCTACGGGTAGGGCCGCTTTCACAGGAGCCACAACTTAGACAGGTTGGTCTTCCTTTTACTGTAGAAATATGCTTTCATTGTGTCCTGTTTGAAGTATGAACAAAATCACCGGGTCACCTCTGCCGAGACGGTAGCTATAAAATTATAGTCCTCTCCCAGCTGTCAATCTTGCCTGCTTTAGTTTGGGGTTTGACTAAAAAGCGCACGACCACGTAATATATGGTGTTGGTAGATAGTTTGGTCATTAATTGTATGTATGGTTTGTGTGTGCAGTACTAAAAAAATTGAAGCTGTACATCACCCAGAAATTACACAATTTTGGCATTTTATCCGATAAGTTGAACGAATATTTTCTAATGGCACAGTAGCGCTACCCAGTGAATGACATTACAACTATAAGATAAAATAAGGGCAAGTGCCAAAAGTGATAAAGTAACGGTAAACTAACGTATCGGAAATGTTCTGTTAAATTAATCATTCCAAACAAAAATATACAAGTTATATATTTATTCTTGATATGTTACATTACCATTTCGAATGAGCATTTTTAGTTGCTTAATTCCACGTAACAAAATGGCTGTTGTTATATTCCACGTTTCAATAAAATAATACATGAAATTGTGCCATGTTGGAAACGTTTTTGTGAACCATTTTACGGTGTCCACAGACTTGCTATTTTAATTTGAAGACCAGATTGAAATAACTAAACTATTACAATCGACATTAATTTTAGTTTGAGGTAATGTTTATATGACATCTGATTTGTTTCTTACAATATATATATATATAATATATATATGGCGTATATATATATAATATATTATATATATATATATATATATATATATTTATACACACGTATGTATGTGTGTATATAATATTAATACACATACATACGTGTGTGTATACAATATTAATCATCTCACTAATGAACAGTACCAGTACAGACTATAATTTTTATTACAGCAAATTGCAATGCAGTATATAATGTTAAAGGAAATTAAAACACATTGTTTGATTCCATAGTATATTCCACGCTACGATATATTGAAATGTCCATCAACCCAAAATATAAAAATAAATCGGTGAACTAGAAATTCCACATTTTGTGCTATATGCCACTGGACTTGTCCAAATATACATATTTAATTTGCAACAAAACCTGAAACATTATAATGCTGGCAGAATGAAACTATATTACCTTCCAATTCTAATCTAATAAGGAATGTGAAGAGGGTTACTACGGATTGATCGTAGCTGTCTGGAATTTCTTGCTGGAGCGAACATCGAATATGCTGGTTGTGTTGATGATAGGGTTTGATAGGCTATTGTACAAATCTTTAAAATAATGTGATAATGCACAGGGAGCCAATACCATGATTTCAAAGCGGCACTGAGTGAGAGAAACGAGGAGAACATAATATGTTCTCCTCCGAAGATTGCACATATAGTAAAAAGAGCAGTGACATTTAATATAATTTATGTTGTTTGAAATTAAAGTTTTCATCAAACGTTACTCTGAGATATAGCACTGAGGTGGCTGGTGTGATACTCAGACTCAAAATATGTGTCCGGGAAAAGCCATCAAGTTTTCTACACTGCATTGGGGTACCAATGATGAGAAATTTTGTCTTATCTGCGTTAAGCTTTAATTTAAATGTTTTTCATCCAAAGGGAGATGTCATGGAGACAGTCCCTGGGCTGATTTAGGGAGCGACAAGTGTCAGGTGTGGCCAAAGAAATGTAGGTTTGTGTGTTATCAGCTTTAAGGCTTTAACCTCCACTGTACATATAAAATACACACATATTCAACTAATAAATAATAATTATAACAGGAATAATGGGTAGAACAAGTAGAACAGGGAACCATTGCTTTTCGATTTTTCATTTTGAGAAAGCACTCCAGGTCAGTCTGAAGCAAGTCTGTTTATACATGTTGGCTTTATGGTCAGACCCCTGGGAATATTGGCCTGCAATTAGTGGCACAGTGAAGCTAGAATTGGTAAATAATTACCCTGCCTTCTGGATAAGGAAGAAAATCTATAATCTGTCCAAGTCATCTGGCATAAGGCAGAGGTTCCCAAACTAAGCTACATCTACCCCCAGGGGTAGGTTAAAGGTTACATAGGGGTTAGGAGATGGCTTGGCTGAAAACAAATATGTTCTGTGTCTCTGTTCTGCTGTCTTTGTAAATGTAAACTTGTCTAAATCTATAGTTATTATAAAACAGTTGCATTGATCTGACAAGTGGGAATTAGTCCTGTATTATTATTACTGTTTTTATTTTGTTGTAATTGTTTATTTGCGATGACAACTAAAATGTGATAATTGTGTGTAGTGATGGTGTATATTTATTAATTTCAATTATCCAGACAAATAATAATTTATTCTTAAAACAGTATACTCAGTGCAACATAGTGTTATGGTTATTAAGAAAGCACAAAAGCTTGTACTTTGGGCATACCTGAGGATACTCCACATATTTGATGAAAAATTATCTAAACAAATAGTGGATCACATGGAATGAGTATGGTACAAATAGATAATTGGACTAGAATTGTCCAGCTGTTCTAAAAATGGATATACAAATTATGGTGGCTACCATATAATAGAAACAAGCATCTGATGCTATCTGATCCAAAATAAGTGTCTACAACTTGTTTGACCTCGACACTGTGGTAATGCATTGAATGCCCGTGTTTCCTCAACATCACATGTACTATATAGTTACTGACATCAGGTGGAAATGCAGGGTGAAGTCCCAAACAAAAATTGGTGTAGGTAATGACTGGGACTCGTGGTATTGCCTTTTTATACTCGTGTTGCTTCAAGTTAAAAATCAGCCAAGAGACTCTGTAGTCTTTTGGATTATATAGTGAGTGAATGACATGTGTTTTGGTGAAACATAGTCACTGCCCAGCCTCTTCACAATAATCACCCAATTGGCATTTTCTCTTACTATTTGTTTGTGATACCACATTTGGTGAAAACAGGGACAGACATTCATTGGTGGTTTTTAGTCAAAATGGAGTTATCTACATCCACTCCACTCAGCCAGCTCAGTGATCAGAATGCAGTTGATATCTCAGGTCTCAGGTTGTTTACTCCAAACAGCCCAAACTTGGGCTAACGCAGGAGTTTGTAGTGCTTCTTGTGCGCATGCGTTTGGTTGTATATATGTTTGTTTGTTTGTTATAACGTGTTTGTTTGTTTTACAGGCAATTTAGGTGATTGGGTGTTGGGAAGGGGAGGTTCACTATCAATAAGGTGAGGTGACAAATGCCAGTCACACTATTTTGAAGATAATTAAATATGCATCAACATAAACTCAATATCTCAGCATTTTCAGAACATCTATAGCTTTGAAGATATACCATGTACAGCTTGAATAAAACCTGCAGAAGCAGCATGCCACAAATTAAATATACCAGTTAGCTATGACTTTTAGATATGCCACCTGGCCTTCAGTGCATGGCAGTGGGCAATTTACTGGGCATACCTAGTCACCAGTATGCATGTTACCAATTAGCCATGTTCCTGGCAGGCCACCTAGCCTCAAGAGTTGGGGTCAAGCCAGCTAATACACAAATGTCGTTTCCCAGCTTGTCCAGGCAGACACAGGTAAAATGTGGACATGCAGATTTTTGGGAGGCCCTGAAGTGCCCTTAGAAATATTAGCAGGGTACGCCCATCATTTCTCATAACATGTATACACACTATAAAAACAACATTGTACACTCTTTCAATGAAGACACATAGTTCATATAAAAATTAATTATGTTGAATTTAAAATACAAGATGGTAAAAAAATGGGCCAAGATGCCCTGAATTCCTTTGCACTATATTGTGATTTTGGGAATAATGGTGGGAATACAAAATTTGAGAAAATATTACTACATTTGTTTGAGAAAAAAAATATTCACACCATTAAAACAATGACATTTTGGGTAGCACTGAGATGCCTTGAGAAGGATTCAGTCAAATACAGATTTCTTGTATGGCACTACAACAAGAAATGCCTGTGCAAAATTAGAAAATCTTATCCAGTTAAGGTCAATATGCCTATATGCATTTACACTGCTCTAGCTATCTCTGGATACATGCTCTGTGGATAGCAAACATATGTCAAGTGTCACAGATACATTGACCTTAATCAAAATAAAATTATTTGCAAATGTTTTCAACATGTTCTCAACAATGTTATTACTATTACATTCTTTGTTATGACAATTATTTTAATAAAAAACATACATTAATTAAATCAATAAATAAAATGAGTATTACGTACACCTATATACCCAAACAATTAAGCATAATTCTAAAATTAATATCCTATAGGTAAAGATAAATTATATAAGAATATTTTGTGCCATTCTACAGAATTCTGTATAAATTTTCCTATAAAATTTGTTACTTAACATGTCTTGAGCCCTTTTTAATGCAATAAGTTTCAAGCTGCAAAAAAACTATATTTAGCAAATACCAGTGATGTCAATGTGATTTTATTCTGAAGTTAAAGACTATAAGATCAGTCGTTATGCAGATGCAAAGTAGAAAACCAGCAAAGTGGTAATTAAATAAAGTTATAGGTTATATAATGTAAAACCGTAGTATAACAGAAAATAAGTATAAGCAATACAACCGATTTTACAATTGATAAATTTCCAATTTATACATGTAGATAAACACAATTAAAAAAAGAATAGTAAAAATAATTAATAAATTGTATAAGTTATAAAAAAGATTAGTAAATATAATGTCCAAGACATGATTATATGGGTATTTCTCGCAAAAATGTACAGTACGTGTAAAATAACATATAAATTGTATGTTTGACTAGATTTGGTAATTTAACGGAAGATTTATTTAATACATCTTCGCCGGTAGTTTCCACTTTTGACACTTACCCTCAGTATTTATCTTTGTAGTTATAACGTCATTCACCAGGTAGCGCTGCCATGGCAAAAGTGGGTTCGTTCGGAAGATCGGACAAATTGCATCACTCTTAGTTACAATACGCACTCTATGTTTTACATAATGCACACATATACCACAAAAATGTTATCAATCGTCATAATATCCACCGATATAACCTATTTCATGGTCGTACGCCTTCTAGTCATACCGTTAGTTTGGGTATTGCTAGTGACATTTTCTATCTGCCAGGATCCTGGTGAGGGTCTTTTCATCACTGTCTGAACACTCCTTTGTTGTTTTGCTATTTTTGGTGATGGCATTTCTGGTCATTAACTGTTGAACTGTTTACTAGTAGGGTATATACCACAACTTATTATTATTTATAATAATAATTTACCAATATTAGGCCCATCGATTTACTCTTATTTGCAAGTTTCAGATTGAAGGATGTATTACTAGTGCAGCCGATATGTGACAAAATATGACCGAATTGTGCGTTTTATGATACAAGCATGAAATTTGGCACACGCATAGAGTACACAGTTACACAAATATTTGGATATAGGGCCATCTCAGATTTTGCCCTGGAAGGGGTTGGCAGCCATTTTAAAGATGGCCGCCAAAAACCAATTTCTTCTATCTAAAGACTTTTGCAACGTAGACTAGATGTTTTGGAACCAAAACATAAAACTTCTGGGTCAGTGATTTCAAATATGTTACATTTGACCTTCTACGACATTCAAATCCGCCATTTGTAAAGATGGCGGCCGCCAACACTAATGTTCCCATATCTCATGAACTACGTTACTTGGAGCGGTAATGTTGTTGTCACAGGAAACGTATGTGGACAGCCGATGTGAATGATTTGAATATTTTTGCATTTGACCTTCATCGACCTTCGTACCACCATTTTATAAAATGACGGCCGTTGGAACGACAAGGTCTCGCCTTAAATTGTCGCCTATTAGTTTCAATAATTATGCACATATTAATATTATGTTTTTTCGATCGGTAGGCGGTTTAGCAGCTGATCATGTGGTTGCGAGGATGTCACATGACCAAAAAGAAAGGAAACCGCGCTTCGTTTTTGAATATGTGTATGTTAGATGATATAAATGCGGAATGTACAAATCATAGAACATGTAGGTATCTTTTTAATGTAATGCAGGTAATCCGTAGAGTTATGACATCCTTCTACACCCTATTTTCACAAGAAGAGCGTAATTGCCATAAAATCTGAATGGCTAAGGTATATAATGTGGTCGATCAGCCTGGAACATCCAATGTACTATGTCTGACGACAAACTGGAACAAATGCGTTCTGTGTCAGGAGGACACACCGGAGGTGCTTCGCTGTCCTGCTTCTTCAAAACGTGACGCAGAGGGGGTTGGTTACAAGACTATCGCTGACAATATTAAGCGTTTCGACAAGGCTGGTTGTTTGCCTAAGACAATCAATCTATCAAGGTTAGATGATGGTGTTGGCATTGAGACAACCTTCCGACAGCACCAAGCCAAATGCCATGACTCTTGTCGATTACAATTCAACAAGACAAAACTTGAGCGAGCAGAGAAGAGGAAATCTCGCATTGAGGACAATACAGCTGCTTCCAAGAAGTTCACCCGTCAGTCTATAGAAGAAGCACCTCCTTCCACCAAAACATGTTTCTTCTGCGGCATGCCTCCAGTTAGAGAGACTTTACGCAATGCATCAAGAAAACAACACACGTGTTCTCTGATATTGCGATTGACCATGCTCATGAACAGAATAATGCCTCTGTGAAGGGTGATAGTGGGGGTGTGGGTCTGACTGAGAACCCTGCAGCACTGCGGCGTTGGATGGTGACTGGCCCTGAAATAGCACGTCTGATTGGAGAATTTGAGGTTTCAACCATGAAGAAAAAGAAAACAGATTTCCGGCATCACGAGCAGACGAAACATGCACATATGACATTCGGACGAGATATTACGTCATTAACTGCTGTAATAGAAGAGATGGGAAATCCATTCGCTGAGAACAGCAATGATTTGCTTGTACTGGATAGCAGAGACCTTGCAGATCCAGCTGTGATTGACACGTTGCGTCAGATCAAATCTCTCGGACAAGAGCAGTATGACACCTACGTCAACGAGCGCCTTGTCAACCAAACAAAGCCCATTACAGATCCAATCAAGAGAAATAACCTACTACTGTTCAGCCGGCCACCAGTGCGAGAGAAATCAAGAGCACAACTACAGCGGTCATCACTCAATAATGGCTGTTCTCTGTTCTCCAGGTTGTACATAGCGTCGCAAATACGGAGTGGTGATCTCGGTCATTTCTTTCAACATGAAAATCAAGCGTATCCACCTGCTTTATCACAAATGGGGAAACTGCGGACAGGAACAAAGTCTGATCTGGTCGGCTGCTTGGAACATCTCGTTCCTACACAAGACCTTTCCCCCAATCCTGTCGTACAAGTCATCCTGCTTGATGGGGCTGCAATCGTTAACACGCTTTGACCGGGTTTTGCAAAGACATTTTCCGATTACGCGACCCAAGTATTCCTGCCGTACATCATATCGCAATCAGTCCCGAGACGTGTCAGGCCTTGCTCCATGCACCCATGAAGAAGAGGACACACGAATCCTACTCCACATGGATGATGCTGTGAAACAAGGGTATAACAAGGTATCCATTCAAACAGTTGACACGGACGTGGTTGTTCTTGCAGTGGCATCAGCTCAGCGCCTCAACATCACCGAACTGTGGATTGCAATTGGTGCTGGAAATAACTTTCGATATTTACCGGCCCACGAGATGGCCGACGCACTGGTCCTGATTGTTGTGTTGCTTTGCCAATGTTTCATGCCTTCACTGGTTGTGACACGGTGTCATGTTTTGGAGGCAGGGGCAAACGCACTACATTGGGCATGTGGAATGCCTATGACGAAATCGCACCAGCTTTCTGTGCCTTGGCTGCTACCCCGGTGACCGTAGAAAATTGGCTGAGTCCACTGGAACGATTTGTAGTACATCTGTACGACCGTACTAGCAGCCAGGAATTTCTCAATGGAGCGAGGAAGCAGCTGTTCACACAGAAAGGTAGAGCTATTGACGGTCTTCCTCTGACACAAGCAGTATTTCTCCAGCACACAAAGCGGGCTGCTTACCAAGCCGGCCACTGTTGGGTACAGACGATGATCGCGACTCCGGAGCTTCCATCTCCAAGTGAATGGGGGTGGAACAGGAATGAAAATGGCGGTTGGAAAATATATTGGACAACTCTTCCTGAAGCGACACAAGCTTGTCGAGAACTACTGCGCTGTGGTTGCAAGAAGGGATGCATGGGACTATGCAAGTGCCTCAAGGCAGGACTTCAATGCACTGCTCTTTGCTACTGTGGTGGACTGTGTGCTCGTAGCTAATGTGCGACACAGTAAACATTAGGACGTCTAGTAATTAGTAACTGTTACACTTTCCATAGGACATTTTGGTCATGGACAATATGTATACACTTATCGTGTTACATACACACATGTGTTACAGGAATGCTGAACTGTCACAGACGACATAGTAAGTTTCTGCTGTTGAATGTTTCTGTTGACATATCACAAAACATGGAATCAAACAACGCAAAATAAAATAAACAATGAGTTAAAATTGTGAGGCGTTTCGGAGTTAACGTAAACTTTTCTAAACATCAAGAGAGGGAACGACTTCTGATACTCCTCTCATGAATATAGGCTAGCTAGTAAATAGCGTTTGTTGATGGCCATTATAGAACATAACCGCCATTTATAGTCGCCATCTTGAAAAAAGACCGATACGAATGTCCGATAGGATCAAAAGTAGCATATTTAAAATAGCAGCACGAAAAATCTTAACTATAAAGACAATGTTTTCTCTCTAGGTGGTTTAGTTCTCAAGATATGAAGAAGTTTGGTTTTGAAAGGCGCCATCTTTACAAATGGCGGATATTAGTATTGGAGAAGGTCATATGTAACATATTTGAAATCGTTACTTTGAAAAAGTTACATTTTGACAAAAATATGTCGGTTCTGACTGAAGCATTGTAAATGTGTATACAATCGTTTTAGCGGACGTCATTTTTATAAAAATGACGGATATGAAGGTCGGCAAAGGTCAAATACAAAATATTTTAATACAGTGGAATCGGCGGTCTAGTTACCTACATTTTGACCATAACATTAGCTTTCTAGGTCGCGTAGGTCATGAGATATACGGTTATTAGTCTTGGCGGCCGCCATCTTTAAAAATGGCGGATGTTAATGTCGGAGAAGGTCAAATGTAATACATGTGAAATGGCTGACCCCGAACATCTAGGTTTCAATACCAAAAGGACTGATTTACTTGACGCAGTTACTAAGATATGAGAAAATAGGTTTACGGCGGCCATCTTAGAAAATGGCCGCCAATACCTTTCCGGGCGAAATTGGAGATGGCCTTATATCCAAATATTTTTGTATTTATGTGTTCTACGTTTGTGCCAAATTTCACACTTGTATCATAAAACGCACAATTCATTCACATATCGGCTGGACTATACAGGGAATTATGGTGTGCTTTATTACTTGTTATGATCAGTAAGCTGTTACCTTTCATTTAAATTCTGGCATGAAATATATATATGTGACGTGTTCTAACGAAATGAGTCGTATGTCAAAAAAAAACATGCTGAACATGCCTCGGGTAGAAAGTTTCAAACGGAGAAAAACGCATTTGAAGTTCGCGGTCACATAAGGCTTATGATAAGCACACAGTCGAGTACATTGTCGATCCAAAATCGGCCGTTTTGCTTCTATTACTCCATTTGATGCATTCGAAATAAACTACCAAGGCATGTTCGCTGTCGAAGATATATCATGCTAACTGTTTACTGAAATTATTACAACATAATCCGAGTATTTAGCAATGTTTTGTAGCAGCGACCCGATCAATTCCACGTTGTTTACAGCTAGCGAGAGCGCACTGTGCCTGCGCGCACAGCTCTAAGCCAATCATGGGCCCGCTGTCAGCTCCTCACGGCATCTAGTGACGTTTATTCACAGATAGGCCTCTCGCATTAAGCGCTGCTATTGGCTTACACTGACGTCAGTGGGGATTTCTACTACAAGAATCCGAAAGAGGGCGTCCAGGGCTTTCCTGTAGTACCAAATAAGTCCGCCATGCGTTGAGGGAAACCCCAAAGAATGCGATATGAACTAGTGCGATTTATCGGTTCTTTTTTACGAAATTCATGCGTGAAATGTTACGTAGTGTGTCTAAAAAGGCTATAAAATGTACTAAATAATAATATAAACGAGAAATAAGCATTGCCAATTGACAAAAAAGATACCAAAGTATACTTTGGTGACAAAAAGTCAAAATCGTCGAAATTCATCGATGCATGTTTATGCGGTGTTTTCTCGAAATCAAGTTCGCTGACATACGACTCATTTCGTTAGAACACGTCACATATGTTTGATTGAAGTGCCTAGTCGGCTAGTGTGGGCGATATTAGGCAGTAGAAGAGATGTTCATGTAAAATAAGATATAATAAATAATGTCTATATGTTTATAAGGCTTCCATTTACTTATCTATTTCTCCATTAGGACATTTCATTCCCAATTATATCTGATAAATGTTGAAGTTGGCTATTCAAATAAAGAAGAACTTACAAACTGGAAAGTAAACAAACCACAAGTTCGCTTTGATTAGCCTCGGTTACCCAGTGAGGTGGCAGCACTTTCAAGGCTTCACAGTGATCTCGGCCTTTCGGGATCTCGGCCTGCTTCGGTGAACTCGGCCAGTGATCTCGGCCTGTGCGACAGTGATCTCCGCCTGTATAGCCAGTGATTTTGGCCAGTACAGGGAGTGATGTTCACCAATATAATGAAGTGATTTTATGGTACAGCATATGTATCATGTTGCAAAAATATGCAATGCAATGCAATAAAGAAGCTATGACGATCAGTCGTTATTTCGGTCTGATTTCTTGCCTATTGATAAATCTCCAAGTGTTATCATTGAACTTGTTGAACCTGCAGTGCTATAAAAATGTTGTGACGATCCGCAGCGATCTCGTTCTTATATCTTGTCTATTCATAATTCACCAAGTTTTGAGCATTGAACTGTTTTAATGGATTATGTTTTATAGTTTTCTTCTAGGAATCCAGTTCTACGTTGTTGAATTTTTGGAATTATAACAACGTAACTTAGTTATTAATGTAATACACACTAATAAAAAGGATAGAATGCGTGGTAATTTAATTATTTCGCAATTCTCCTTTTCTTATTGTTTATATTTTATTTTGTGTCCGTTGGGAAGGTGAGAACATAACCGACTTCAATTGTTGATAAGCTATATTGAGCATATCTGTTCGGTTGTCTTTGATTTATGGGCTGTGTGAACATGTTTTGAGGCACGTCATAGTAATCGGCTGTCTACTCGTGCATTGCGTTATTGAGCAGATTCCTCCTTTCATGTTTTGTTTTCTTTGATGTGTTAAGACGCATGGAAACAACGAACGGCAATTGACTTAGGCCTAACACCCTTAATGTTGTTTATTGTTTCTCAGACCCGTTACTTTAAAAGGTATACTCATTGCATGCAGCGTAGATTTTATACTATTCCAGGACTCTGAGGCATCTCAGTTACAAAATAAATTATAATCGGAAACAGAAAACATGTATGATATCTTCCTCATTTGAAACACACAGGAACGCGCGCATACACACGCACGCGCACAAACACGCATGCTCGCACGTAAGTACACGCGCGCGCGTGTGTCCTATAGCGAGTTCCAAGCAGGAAAACGCAAACTTGACACTTAAAATTATAATTATAATCAACTGTAAGCCAATCAAACTACAAACGCACAGGCATAAAATTAATGCAATGCAATAAAGACACTGTGACAATCATTTGTGAGCTAATTCTTATTTATTTCCTAATAATAAAGTTACTAATGCAATACACAATAATGATAAAGGGTAGACGGCGTGGTAATTTGCTTCACAATAGTTTAGATTAAATTTGATTTGTATCCGTTGGGAGGTGCGAACATAATCGACTTGCTTTGCTATATTGAGCACATCTTTTCGTGTTGTTTCTTTGATTTGTGAACGTTTTGAGGCAGGTCGTAGTAATTGGCTGTCTACTCGTGCTTTGCGTTATAGAGCAGATTCTTTCTTTTGTGTTTTTTCTTTGATTTGTTACGACGCATGGAAACAACGTACGGCAATTGAGTTAACACCCTTGTTGTTGTTGCGTTGTTTATAGTTTTACACCCTTTACTTTAAACGAGGTAATCATCACGTAATGAGCACATATGAGATCAGGCGTTGGGCTCGACCGCAGAATGCATTAATTTACTAAAAGCACTACATTTGGGTGAGGAATGCCGCCTTTTGATGCTGGTGAGTAACTACAAAAGAAATATGTTATGCCTAATCCCTTTCTTCCGATGCCATCACTAAAGAGGAGCTGAGCAGATCTGGCGTGTCAAATTTGCCTCAGATTAACGTACATTCCTTATGATATACACAGTGACTAAATGTTTTAACATAGATCTCCTACAAGAGAGAGAGAGAGAGAGAGAGAGAGAGAGAGAGAGAGAGAGAGAGAGAGAGAGAGAGAGAGAGAGAGAGAGAGAGAGAGAGAGAGAGAGAGAGAGAGAGAGAGAGAGAGAGAGAGAGAGGAGAGAGAGAGAGAGAGAGAGAGAGAGAGAGAGAGAGAGAGAGAGAGAGAGAGAGAGAGAGAGAGAGAGAGAGAGAGAGAGAGAGAGAGAGAGAGAGAGAAGAGAGAGAGAGAGAGAGAGAGAGAGAGAGAGAGAGAGAGAGAGAGAGAGAGAGAGAGAGAGAGAGAGAGAGAGAGAGAGAGAGAGAGAGAGAGAGAGAGAGAGAGAGAGAGAGAGAGAGAGAGAGAGAGAGAGAGAGAGAGAGAGAGAGAGAGAGAGAGAGAGAGAGAGAGAGAGAGAGAGAGAGAGAGAGAGAGAGAGAGAGAGAGCAAATTGGCATGCATTATTCTCAAAGTAAATGGTTTTGGACACATTTTAAGGCCAGAACACCACAACTGTAAGAGTTAGGTACTGTATTATCACAATATGTAGTTGCAGTAGGATTCCTTATTGAAAAGAAGTTATTGCTTGATCAGTTGCCGATTATGATAACAATAGTAATATTGATCCAGTAATATAATGATAAAATAATAGCAGAACAGCGCTAAAGACAAACGAATGATTCTGATAACCCGCTCTCTACGTTCTTCCATGTACTTCCGTCTCAAAGGAGATACCGTTGTATAAAATGTAAAACATGTCGCTATAGCAGGAGTTTTGTGCCGGTGGCCATTAGAATGTTGAATGCTAAATGAGTCGTATTGATGTCACCCGGTTGAATTGTTCTTGTAGTGTATACATCTGGAAATTCATTTGCATTTTGTTGAGACCATCCCATATATTTTAGATGTGATCATGAGTTGTAAAATGTAAAAAGTAAGTAAAGTAAAGTGAAAGTGAATTAATCAGCATAGTGGGGCAGATATGTGAAAAAGATGTTCACCTTTGGCAAATTGGCAAAAAGTATGCCAATTTGCATATAAGCAGTTGAAAATATGCTGAATTGAATTAGATCTGGTGACATCTGATCCGAGCAAAGTAACCAGCTAAAAAAGTGTTATCGAGGGGTGTTGTTTTCATAAATTTTGGCGATTTCGTGATGACCGAAAATTGGGGGGTATGATTGATTACCGGCTCAGCATATTAGCATCGCTGCATGGAATACTCCATGCTACAGATCATTGCAATGGTTATATTAGTATCTTTCAGATGGTATATTATAAATAATTTTTTTGGTTATATATTGCAGGAAAAAAGACCGATTGAATGCCAATATTACTTTTAATATTGACGGTTATGACGTCTGCTATCGTGTTTATTGGTAAAGTGAAATGTTAATATTAATATCGTCATGTGTTTTCATTATTCACATCTAGGTGCTGAACTGTTTTCCAGTCAAGATGCAGATACTTTACAAAGAAACACAATTAAGTATGGTTTATGTGTGCTAATATATCCATGGTTTTGTTTCAGGTATCGGTAGAGCTTCCAACGAGTGAACCGCATAGATACAAGCCATAACGATACATTAACACCCAACGTAGTCCGCTGTAGATAACAATGTAGTCGCCTGATATTGCTTATTATATAGACAGTTTCATACCACAACATGTCCAAGAAAGCGAAGTTGGCATCTGCGACCAGCGGAGACATACACGTGACGAATTGGTCAATATGTGTTCTCAGTCAACAGTCATCCGAAGCACATTTGACGGACCCGTGCAATTGCACCTCCGAAGGGTTATAAGTCATTAGCCGACAACCTAGAGGAACTACACTGCCTCAATGCACTTCCACTGCAGATAGAGTTGTCACGATTGGACGATGGATCTGGAATTGAAGGAACTCTCATGCGGAATAGTGCAAAGTGGCACAAAGCGTGCTGGCTCCTTTGCAGCAAGACCGAGGTGGATCGCGCCAGGAGACGAAAGGAGAAACTACAACCAACTACTAATCCCAGTACACCAGTAAAATCACGACTGAGGTCCGTCAACCTACCCCCTTCCAAAGGCTGGTGACAAAAACGAGAACATATGTTTCTTCTATGATGAACCAGTATATCATGAAAAACATCGAGCCTCAACACCTAAGTTTGACAGACATGTTCGGGACATGGCCACTGAACTCAGAGACACACGACTACTTGCAAAGATGTCTTGTGGAGATTTGACTGCGTTGGACGCAGTGTACCACAAGAAATGTTTAACGGCATTATACACACGCCACAGATCGCTCTCTAGGAAGAATGAAGCTAGCACACGGGACGACCTGACACCTGAGTCTCTAGCTCTTGCAGAATTGATGTCGTACATGGAAGACCGTCAAGAAGCTGAACATCCTATGGGCAGTATCTTCAAACAGTCTAACTTGGTGAAGCTGTACACAGAACGTATTACACAACTTGGTGCTGATGTATCAAGCAGAGTTAGCCCATCCAGACTGAAAGAACAACTACTGTCACACATGCCTCATGTAGACGCCAACAAAAGCAACTATTTAGTAGTATTCACATTCAAGAAAGATATAGGGAATGCGCTATTACTAACCACAACCGGTAACCTTGATAATATTGCCCACGATCCTTCTTCAACATCGGCCAAAACGTCATTCCATGATACAGCGATATCACTGACACAGCATCGATCAGAGTCAAACACGGGACTTATTCGTCGTCATGAACATGTCACTCACGATGATACAATAAGAGACAAAAACAATCAAGCCACTACCCGAGACGTACACAGTGGTAAATCCTGCTGCATATTACAACGAGAACCCTCCACCATCGAGGACAGTGGGCTTCCTGGTACCAGATGATACACTGCTGAGTTCCGATACAGCACAGACTACATGGCTGGACAAGCTGAGTGAGCTACTGAAACAGGACGAAACGGGTGGAACAAACAACATCTCGTGGTTAGCCCTCTTTGCCAGTTTGCAGAATGCCACACATCCACCAGCGGTCTTTTGCCGCTTTTCCGTGACAACGCACACTCATTGGCCATGGTCAAGCATGGTATGAATGTGATCCACCAAGCCACAGAGCACGTCAGTCCTGCACAGGTGCCAGTTATCACCATGGACCAACCACTGTATGCCATTGGGAAAAAGATCCAATGGTCGTGGCCCCTGCAATATGGCGAAGAAAGGTATGTGGTGATGATGGGCGGACTTCACATTAAAATGGCTCTACTCAGTGCGATGGGAGACTGATTGAATGACAGTGAATGGGTAGCTGTAATGACGACAGCTAATGTCATAACTGAAGGAAGAGCTGACGCCCTTCAGAAAGGATCCTACACATCAAGAGCTCAATTGGCCCACCAAGTGACCGCAGCAGGTCTCTATACATATTACAGAAGCGTGCCTATACTACATACCAAGAAGATTCGACCACCACCGACATGCTGACATTCGAAGACTGGAGGCAACAGATGAATGAGGCACACCGACAGTTTGCTTATTGGAACAAGGTGTTCAATCTAGAACTGCTGCTTCTTCAACTCCTGAGACCGCAACGAGAGGCCAACTTCCTACTCTATGTACAAACGCTTGGCAAAATCATTCCTTGGATGTTTGCCTTGGACCACATCCACTACGCACGATGGCTCACAGTTCGTGTGATTGATTTGTTGCAACTACAGAGCCGATGCCCAGATGTCTATGCTGATTTCGTAGGAGGGAACTTTGTCACCAGGAAGACGTCGCACAAGTTCTCTTCATTGGCACACGATGAGGTCCATGAACAACAGAACGCCATTGTGAAAGGAGACGGTGGGATCATAGGGATCACGGAAAACGAAGCAGCTCTAAAACGCTGGATGGTCGCAGGTCCTGAGATAAGCCGACTTCTCAGTGAGTACGAAGAGAAGCACACACACAGACGTGTTGATGATGATCGTCATCACGAGCAGATCCCGAGTACACCGAAGAAATTTGCCTTGAACACAAAGACTGTTGTGGAAGCAATCGAGGAGTTGCGGATGACAGCACAGACATGGTAACATTGGACAGTAAAGTCATCATGTCAGAGGAAGTAGTGACCACCATTCAAACAGCTGAACAACTTGGAAGCACACAGCATCAATCGCTCATTGACGAACGAATGTCTGGATCAACAAAGTCACTGTATGATCCAATCCACAAGAATAACTTGCCGTTGTTCAATTCATGGAAAAAGAAAACTAAAAATCCAGCATGAAAACTATCGCGATGAAAAATGATGTAAAAGCTGTTCTCGAGAATGTACATCGCATGCCAGTCTCGATAAGGAGACCTTGATTCATTCTTAACACGAGAATCATCCATGGCCCCCATCACTCGTTGAAAACAACTCAATGCGCCAAGGGAGCAAGGCAGATCTGATGGGCTGTTTGGAGGCGTTAGCCCCAAGACCAGAAGATACCCCTGAGGTCGACATGAAGATTGTTCTCATGTACACACTTGATCCCTAAAAGTCAAACGTCACTGTGAATACATTTGGAGACTTTTCACAACTTATGTTTCTCCCATAGGTTGAACGGCAACTGCAGTCTGTTGAACGTTTGGACTTTGTGTGGGGCGTCTACAAAGCTGGGAGCTTAAAGTCTCCTACCCGGGAGCGCCGTGGAATGGGTGAAGCTCTAAGAGTTGCAGCCAGTACAAGACTCCCGTCCAACTGGCAAACTTTTCTTCGGGTTGATTCGAACAAAACTGGGCTCTTCAACTATCTAGCGTATGCATTGAAAGCCTTTCACCAACCAGAAGGTAAAGTCGTTCTCATAACTTGCCAAGAGGATGTTATCTCCAACCCAGAGAGTGATGTATCACAGATCGCACCATGTGCACAAGAAGAAGCAGATGGCAGGATGCTTCTACACGCAGCACATGGACAGGGTCATTGCAGAATCATGCCACGGACACAGGTGTAGTTGTTCTGGCTATAACAACAGCAAATAGCATTCAGGATTGTGAACTGTGGATAGCGTTTGGCCATGGGAAAACGTTCCGCTACATATCGGCTCACGCAATTGCAGCACAATTGGGTGCCGAGTCGTCCCAGGGCTTACTATTTCTACATGCCATATCGGGTTGTGACACAGTGTCAGCATTCTGTGGGATTGGCAAAAAAACGCATGTGGGGTATGGAGGGCATCAGATATATTCAAGTCTCTTTTCAGCAGACTTTCTCAGTCGCCAAGTCAAATAAGCGAGGATGATGCGAAGTCGCTGGAGAGATTTGTGGTGCTCTTGTACAAACGAACGTCTACGTTACAAAATGTAAACGAAGCACGGAAACGGTTGTTTGCATTCGGTAATCGTCAACTAGAAAACATTCCGCCGACAAGCTCTGCATTGCTGCAACATGTCAAGCGTGCATTATTCCAGGCTGGTCACGTGTGAGGTCAGTCTCTAGTCGCAAATGCTAGTGTGCCATCCCCATCAGACTGGGGTTGGGAGAGAATTGGTGACGCATGGACCCCAAAATGGGGTACATTGGCAGAAGCTTCCAAGTTATGTCGCAAACTTGTAAAATGTGCCTGCAAGAGCATCTGTCGTGGCAGGTGCAAATGCTACAATTCGAACCTACCATGTACACAGCTGTGTGCATTTGGCGGACAGTGTGTTCATCATGTCTAAAATAGTGAACTAGTAACAAACACATCCAGACAATGACAATATGTGTCCCTTTCGCAATTGCGCAAACTTATATGGTCTAAATAAGTATACATACATATATGTGTGTCAATTAAATTGATGAATTATTATCTCTGTATTGTTAATTTTTTTATTTAATATCATTTACTACGACATCAATTGGATTATAAATTATTATGGCAATGAACTTTTTCCCGTGACAAAGTTTAAAAAAAGCGAAAAATGATGAAAAATCGCGAAAAATGATGAAAACAACCCCCCTCCGATAAAAACTAAATTTTTTAGCCGGTTTCATTGCTCGGATCAGGTGTCACCAGATCTTATTCTATTCAGCATCCTTTAGACTGCTTATATGCAAATTGGCATGCTTTCTGCCAAAACTTAACATCTTCCCTATAAATGTTGTAACATATCTGCCCCACTATAACAATTGGCGCAACAGATGAGCAAATCGTATAACAGTCAAAAGAGCAATTTAATTCGTTTTCCAGAGAGCAATCCCAATACACATCTACCTCATCCAAAGACCAGGCAGAACTGACTAAGGCTAAGCTGGACAAGTCACCATTAACACGCATGCAAAACATGTCCATAAGCCAGCATGGATTGTAAAAGCAATGCCCAACGTCGTCGTATTGTTACGTAATGCGGCTGCAGCTCACAAAAACATAAAACAAACTGCGATCAAACGCACGCACGAACGCGCGCGCACGCACGCTCGCGTGCGCGCGCACGCACATAGAAACATTGTTTTATAATAATACAATTTGTGTCAGTATTGAACTTTTCAAAAGTAACCATGCAATTACATAGTACTGCAACTTTTCTAAATTATTGTTTTCAATGTAATTGCTGAAAGGACCATCGATAATTGTAAAAGACATAACATTGCATGATAACTGTATGATATCCGAAAATTTTAATATCTACTATTCATCAACTATTGTATTATTATTTATTTATTTTTAACTTATAATATAGTTAATTTTGTCAGTATTAGTATTTTAGTATTATTAAGACTAATATTAATTATTTATAGTGAACAAAATAAATTGATTAATTAATTTTACAACTACATCTACTTTTTAACTGTAAGGTTAAAATTCATATTCATATAAAGTGTAATGCGCCTTTGAATGGTTTTATTGCTAGAGATATGGCGTAGACAAATACTATTATTTATTATATTATATTATTATGACCAGCACATGCGATCGGTGGAATCAGCTCTGTGGCACTTATTGTAAATTTTTATATTAATTTAACATTACATATAAAATTAATAGTACTCCGCATTATATTGTCCACTATTCTAATATATTCGATTATTCTTTTAATGGTCAACCCAATACGAAAACATAAGCGGCGAGTTGAATGTATCGTAACTTATAGACGTAGGCGTCAAATGGAGAGATGGTAACATGATATATGTGTGTGTGTGTGTGTGTGTGTGTGTGTGTGTGTGTGTGTGTGTGTGTGTGTGTGTGTGTGTGTGTGTGTGTGTGTGTGTGTGTGTGTGTGTGTGTGTGTGTGTGTGTGTGTGTGTGTGTGTGTGTGTGTGTGTGTGTGTGTGTGTGTGTGTGTGTGTGTGTGTGTGTGTGTGTGTGTGTGTGTGTGTGTGTGTGTGTGTGTGTGTGTGTGTGTGTGTGTGTGTGTGTGTGTGTGTGTGTTGTGTGTGTGTGTGTATGTGTGTGTGGGGTGTGTGTGTGTGTGTGTGGTGTGTGTATGTGTGTGTGGTTGTGTGTGTGTGTGTGTGTGTGTGTGTGTGTGTGTGTGTGTGTGTGTGTGTGTGTGTGTGTGTGTGTGTGTGTGTGTGTGTGTGTGTGTGTGTGTGTGTGTGTGTGTGTGTGTGTGTGTGTGTGTGTGTGTGTGTGTGTGTGTGTGTGTGTGTGTGTGTGTGTGTGTGTGTGTGTGTGTGTGTGTGTGTGTGTGTGTGTGTGTGTGTGTGTGTGTGTGTGTGTGTGTGTGTGTGTGTGTGTGTGTGTGTGTGTGTGTGAGACACACACACAACCACACACAATTATATACATAAACCCACACAAATATATATACATAAACACACACGTACATTATATATATACACGCACGCACACACACACGCGCGCGCGCACACACACACACACACACACACACACACACCATTTGTTGTTGTTGATTGTGAGTGTTAATTTGTGGCATGTGAGCGTATTGTCATGTGAACATACTTGCACGACGACCCAACATTGCAACGCATTCCAGTGTTTTATTATAATTGCAATGAAAACACCTAGCAATAAAGCTTATCTTATCTTATATTGTCAGCGGTAAGGTGTTCGTAGAGGCAACGTCGACAATCGAGCCTCATATATCGGTGAAAATGTTTACATCGTATGAACAAAACCCATCAGAAAGCCAACTATTATGTGGCGGATCGCAGGACAGTCTTACCGAATCTTTTTAATTGCTTATGTTTAGACATTGGTCCAGCGTTATCGACAACACCCAGTTGCCAAGGGGCCGGCGTCTTCTGCGTTGTTCACAAACCTTCAGTATTTGCGATTATGCGCTGATCAACGCACGCCTCCCCCGATCGAGGTGCCTTAATTAGTTAATTCATCCAGCCTGCATAAATGACAAATCGCGTTATTTTATTAATTATCGTCCAATTTTGTAAAAAAAAATATTTGTATGCAATACTGATAAATATAACAACACTTAATCTAAACGTATATTTCAATTTTTCTCAGACATAACACCCACCCACCCCATTTTCGCTACCTGGTGACAAAGACGCGAGTTGCTACTCATAATGAATAGCCACAGACCAAATTGCAGACTCACGAAAGATTTCGAATATCCCGGATTTCAAAAGAGTTTTATTTGGCAGGTATATAAGGTCGACTTTATCATCCCCTATTGTCCCAAATCAAAATAATACTTCCGATAACGTACGTTCGTTTGGAATTTACCTGGCTAGTCCTAAGCAATATTAGGTTAGACCTATAGACCCTCTATTACAGGCCGGTTACAAGTACGTAGACAATGGGACAACTATACTTCAGACAGTAGTATATTTATCAAAAGATTTCGAGTAATTAAACGGGTAGATATATAAATCATAATGTGATTTCGTAAAACAACGAAACGGTCGAGCAGATACCATGGTCGTACCACTCTTGGAGCACCTGCAGCGCTTACGCAGACAGAGGTGAGCGAAATTGCCGCGGGAACCCGTGATTTTGTATCGGCAGAACCCGTTCATCTGTTGTTGTCAATCCAATATGGCGGACATATGATAGTGTATTTTTATGATCGGACTACGTGAGGTTTGTGATTATTATGTCTCAGACACGATTTTCGATTTCTTATGGCAACCGGAGGAACCAGTTACATAATTAACAAACATATGCGATGTTTCAGTATTTTACTTTACTTAACCAAACGATACCAACCTTATTTTGAACCGTTGTTTCTTGTGTTTGTAGGACGTGAAAGCCATGCATGTTGATTCCGCCAACATCGAAATAATAGTCGTTGATTAATTTTGTTCGGCGAATGAAGATTCGACATCCAGAATGGCCGATACAAGTACTCGAAGACGGGTCAAACTGTATATGTTAAACGAAGATCGACTATGGGACGACCGTGGTACGGGTCACGTCTCGTCAGTGTTTGTGGAGAAATTGAAGGGGATGTCACTTTTGGTTCGATCAGAAACCGACGGTGTGTATCATTTTGTAACCGTATCATTTATTACATGTATGCCAATTTTAATAACGGTATTTTAATTCAACATGTTCTGTCAGTCATCACGAATTGGCCATGGCTCATTTGACTGTCATGCTGGACTGTGTAATTTCACTCTGTCACCGACACTGGATTATTGACAATCATTGGCAGAACGAACTTCTGCCATCTATTTCGAGTTTCTCCCACACATTACACAGATTGACAGAATGACAGAGATATATGAAGAAGATACCTTATAATTTCTATACTTAATCTAAACCCTATAGTTGTTTATACACTAGAGGTGGTGCCTGTATAGATGAAACAAACAGAATTGTGACAGATTAGAATTATAGACTCGATTATTATACATGAACATTATGACTAAATCTCAATTGGTGGTATAATCATAAATGATATACATATGCAGTGTCTATACTCTATAGTGATTAATCTATTCCTCTGTTGCTGGCATTTTTTGCTAGGTAATTTCTTGTGTTGCATGTCAGCAATATTGGCACTATAGAAGCCAAATAAATTAGTTTACTAGATGACAGTCATTCTTTGGGCTTTTGAGAATATGTATATAATATTAAAATGTACAACTGTAAATTAATCTACATGATTATGGATAACACATGTCTTGTTTTCAGGTTTAGTATTACTGGAATCAAAAATACAGTCACACACAGCATATCAGAAACAACAGGTAAGCTGAATCTGACATCATAGCAAAGTAATTATTGAAATGACTGAGATATTTATTTTCTGGTGCTTTTGGATGTTAACAAAAGTTTATGAGGTCATTGGTGATTCTTGGCAGAGAAATTTACAGTACTGGTGCCAAGACAAATGGGGTGTGCATTACTTTGATAGTATCCTCGTGTATCAATGAAAATCATAAATTAATTGGCACTAACAGATACATTCATGTTTGAATGTTTCAGTTTGATATGTATTCTTTATTATTTTATGTTGCAGTGTCTTTCAGTTTGAACCATTTATGTTATTTGATAAATACTTTATGCAACACATCCTATACATTTGTACATTGTTGGACAGGATACCTTGATAGTCTGGTCGGAAGCGGATAACTACGACTTCGCACTGAGTTTCCAAGAGAAGGCTGGGTGTGATGAGATCTGGGAAAAGATCTGTCAGGTACGTGTATCATTTTATTTATCACTGAAAAGTAACACGGATCCACAAGAATATCTGTACGTGAACAGCTACATTGTTGATTGATGTTGTGGAAAGAAGATCATTTTCAATTATTGGTATTGATGAATGTTGAACTGCGTATTGTCGTAGAATTTTATGGAATTGATTAGGATAGGTATTTACAACTTTTTATTGTTTACATGTTGGGGATATGGATTGCTGGAAAGCTGTATAGTTATGTTATGTAATTATACATCATGACTACTCAAAAATGTTATTGAAATTACTTAACAGTAAAAAAATTTGATGTGTAGGTACAAGGGAAAGATCCATCCGTGGATATCACTCAGGACCTTGAACAGGAATCGGAGGAAGTGGAAGACGACCGCTTCGACGAGCCATCAGACACAGCTCTGCCATGTGAATTACCAGCTTGTGAACTTAGCAAGCTGGAAGAGATCTCAGAACTTTTCAATAGTGTGCTTCTATCTCCAATTCGTCGAGAGAAGTTGGCATTAGCCATTGAAAATGACAGCTACATACAGAAACTAATAGACATATTTCACATGTGTGAGGACCTGGAGAACATTGATGGTCTGCATCACCTGTACGACATCTTCAAGAGTATATTTCTGCTGAACAAGAACGCATTGTTTGAGATCATGTTTGCCGATGACATGATCTTTGATGTGGTTGGTGTGTTGGAATATGACCCATCGTTACCACAGAAGTCAAACCATCGTGATTACCTTCGGAAACGAGCACACTTTCGAGAGGTGATTTCACTAAACAACAATGATCTGATTCAGAAGATACATCAGACATACCGTGTACAGTATATCCAGGATGTCATACTGCCAACGCCATCAATGTTCGAGGAGAATATGCTTTCCACACTCAGCTCGTTCATCTTCTTCAACAAGGTGGAAATTGTCAACATGATTCAGGTGAGTATAGAAACAAAACTGCTGTTGTCATTATTTACATTCATGGAATGTTATAATGGTGTTTTCAGCCACATCATGTTAACAATTGTGTCATCTCTTGAAAATATCTGCAGAAGATTCCATAATCCTGCTTTCACCTAATTAAGATAACAGTGAAATAATATCATGTTGAAATGTTGCTCTTCTCATTTTGCCTGAACTCTATAGTGGGGCTGGCATTAATGCTAGCCATCAGCTTTTAGTTCTGTTGATGATTTGTTTCACGAGTATATTCACAACCCATTTCTACTACCTCTAATAAAATTAATAATTGTAAGTTCAACAATTGGCAACTAAAAATATGTTCAAATGTGATCTTTGGTAAGCTTTAAGACAAGGGTACTTGCTCCTAGGTTTTATTTAAACAAATTAATATACATGTTGAAGGTTTACTGCATGCCCGATTGTGTTTGGTTACTTTATTAAGCTCAGAACAGTGTTCGTAGTTTGAAAGGTTCCACCCGCAGCATGTTCAAATGGTAAATCAAACATTCAGTTTCAAAACAAAAGTGATTGGCAACAAAACAGAGGTGAGCAGAGTTAACCATAGAACCCTTTGATGTTTACAATATATATATTGTAATGGCCACACTCTTGGTTGAAACGTAGAAAGCAAATACTATGGCATACACCATTAAAGCTGTATGACATGACCATGCATGCTTCACTACATGTAGTAAATGAACCTATTCAGTGCCACTATAGCTCCTTAATGTGTAATGCTGTACTACGTCCTAACAACAAACAGGTCATCCTAACAACAAACAATGGCGCAGACTGACAAATAGCCTGTAGTAGGTCAGCTACATTTGATGGGTGACAGTCAAGGTTGGCAGTCTGCCAACTGACATGCTCTGATTAGCATTTGTGTATGACTAACTGGTCTGGCAGGCTAAGTGGTACTGCACTGTGCACTCACGTGTTTATTCAGCTATTTATAAGGCTTACTACAAGTCTGCAACCGTATACTCATCTGTGTGTTTGTTGATGGAGATTTCTAAATACTGTGTTAATCTGTCAGTGTCAGTCTGTTTAATTCATTATTGTTTTGCTCGTTTAAAATATTATTAAAAGTGAAACTGATCTTGCATGTTATGTTTCGCATTCTAAAATATTATGTTGTTTAGTTGATCAGACAAGTTGCTAATTTATTTTATACTTTGGATTTATTTTGATTTATTCCACTCTTCACTTCCGGTCAATCAAACCATGGTCAATTACAATTACACATCTGTCTTCCATGGCTGTTCACTTCGAAATTTTCAACTGATTTGATTCCAATTCATGTGTTATTAGGGATCAATGTAAATTCAGCATACTGACACAAAGATGCAGTTCTAATCTGATACACCAGCCCTTAATTTGTTATTAGATATAAGCCAGGCAATCCAATATATAATCACTGCTTTTGTTCTTAGAAACAAATAGTGCAAACCTTACCTTGTGATAAATACAGTAATCTGAGAGTTCTGAAAGGTTATGTTGATTCAAGTGACACAACCCAAAGGTTTGTGTAAAGACTCGTCCACCCATCATTTGGATGGGTAAAACCCATTTTGGTTGGGCAAGTGGATATATCACTGGATGGGTGGTGGATAAGTAAAAAATAAGGGACAAAGTCATAACATCGGATATTGCCAGTTATTCTTTGATAATTGGTAACACGTGTTTGTAGTTGATTTTAGGTCATAATTATACATTTCAAGTGGCTTGTATGTGAAGTTAACATGCACAGGTCTGCCAGAGTAATAGCTGTTAACAACTAGCACCAGTATATTATGGTAGTTGTGGTGTCATATTGACAATTCCGAGAGTCAAAGAAAGTGTGACTATTATTTTGTGTTTATAACTTTATAATGTGTGGTTATATTTAAACCGATATGCCATATATGTCCTGTATGTCTGCACTGCTGCAAACACTGATTCCTCTGGTAGGCTGAGCAGTTTATCTCAAGAAATGTCATACCTCAACATTGGAGTTAGTCGGGTATAGAATATTTGTCTGTTCATGCTGTGATTTGTCTGTTTGACTGTGATTATTGTGTTCAGTGTCTTTTCTGGGATGTTCTGAATTGCTACAGTTTGTGCTACTATATAATGTTATCATTATGTTTTCTGTGACTAGTCCATTGTGACCAGTGTGTTCTTTATTGTATAAATACGGTCTAGTTTATGTACTCAGTCAGCACATTATTGATTTCAGGAAGACGAGAAATTTTTACAGACGCTCTTTGCACAATTAGTAGACGAAGAAACGGAAGACTCAAAGCGACGGGACCTAACTCTATTTCTAAAGGAGTTCTGTACGTTCTCACAGACACTACAAGCACAAAGCAGGGACTACTCGTTCTTCAAGGTATGTGATGCCAAAGTGTTTCCAATGAAAAAATCATACTTCAAAAGGCACTTGCAATGCAATAGATGAATATATGTGTTCCTGCTTGTTATGGATGATAACTAGAACATGTTGGATCTTATTTTATGATTTAACTTGTTTATGTTTCAGGTGTAGGGGTTTATTCAATATTTTTCTAAACCGGTCATGGCTGATATTAGATGGTTGTGTTTACATTTATAGTTGAAACTGTGTTACAGTAATTACACAATTGCCACAATAACTGGAATGTATCCATACTGTAGTATGGTATTTAACTTTCTCTTGTGTGTGTTGCAGACGTTATCAAATATGGGTATACTGGGTGCATTAGAAATCATACTGGTAAGTTCCTGAAAATGTTGCTCTGATGTATTTGATGTAAAACTTGTAGATGCCTTAACCCTGTGACCAGCCAGCGAAAATCCCGTGTTGCATATTGTTACAATAAAATTCTGAAAATAATTAAAAATATATATAAATGAGATATCATTTTACTACTAAATGAACTCTTTATTATAATGAAATTATAGTATCTCTATTTTGTCGGATAATCATGTTCACTTCTGCTCCGGCGGGAAGATGATGCAGCGTTTGAAACCTTGGTTCTGATTCGCTGGACCAACCCCACCCACATGTTTATTTTTCCCAGTTTGGGCAAGAACAGAACTTTCTATTGGTATTTGGTACCATGTATGCAGGGGTCGGGACTTTATGAATGATGCGTAAATTCATCATGGAAGGCGTAAGAAACCACCCAAATTTGGGCACCAACTTTGTCACATATTTTGTGGCCACATGTAACTAGTTGCTCATGAATAAATATACGCCATCTGTCAGCTATCTGATGATACCAAATCATCGGTTACTGATTACACAAACTAATCAATTTTGTTATGCAGTAGTCTCCCGGGCCAATTAGTTGGCCATGCCTGGAGTATGTTTGAAAGAGTCAGATATTTGTTTTCTTAATTGGAACTGTTATTTCTCAACAAAACATGACTGTTAGTATATAAATAATTGTGAACGCCTGTGTTCATCTTGGGTTACGTTTTTGGGTCTAATTGGTATCATGTCTGGTCGAACATATATAATTTACGTTACCATTTTATTTGAAAGTGTATGATATTTGACAGTGTATAATTATTATTTGTTACTTGCTTCATACAGCCACATCTGGCTGCCATGCTGAGACCCAAGTGTTACTTGTATGTTTGTCTAGGGAATGGAGGATGAGCAGATGAAATCTGCAGCAATAGACATATTTTCCTATATCGTGGAATTCAGTCCGTCCATGGTACGAGAGTACATCTTGCAAGAAGGCCAACGGCAGGATGATGTGAGTGAGGCAAACTAGTGCACAGTAACATCAACGATTGATCAGTATAACTGTTATTAACACAACCAATAACTAAATTTAAAATATCAACTTAATGACCCGTGCGTGACATGTCAGAATTACAACAGAATACATTAATTTGTATTACTTGGTTGTCCTCTACATCCCCAGTCGCACGTAAGGCTACGATAACTCGCTGCGGCGTGCTCTCCATGAGAGTCCCATCTCTTCTAGCTCTGCCAATAATGTCTCCTGCCATGTTGTCTTTGATTGTCCCTACTTCCTTCTTCCGGGTGGTGTCCATGTATAATTTGTATTACACTGCAATTGGTGTCTAACATGAATTTACATGAATGGTTTGTCATCAATTGCAATAAAATGTTAAGGTTCGTGTAAGATGAAGTATATTGAACATTTCTGTTTTGTTCACAGGAAGATCTTCTGATCAACCTAGTCTTAGAGCAGATGATCAGTGACAAAGATCCTGGTAGGTTCTTGCAAACATTTTATATCAAATTAGCCTAGTTACTCAGCTTTTTTATATAGGAAAAAGACATATAGTAGATTTCTAGACAGAAGCTTCATCTATGCCATTCTATAAAATCTTTCTTTTGGAGCAGTCCCAACACATGGATGTGACCCACACACCAGTCTAGAGTTTTTACAATAAAAGAAGTCCTAGGTCTAGATTAAACCTGCTGCAACACTGTCAGCAGTATTTAGTTTCAAATGTCAACATGTTGTATTCAGCTAATATTCAAATCTTACCATGCACATTGAGTGAAGTTAAAAAATGTTACTGCCTATGAACGACCTAATGGTGGCTAAAATGCCAATAAAATTTCTACTCCAGTATGACTTTTCTATGAACTTTTTGTGAAGAGGCGCTGTTCTGTTGGTTATTGTAACAAAGTATAATTTTGCAGAGCTTGGTGGAGCTGTGCAGCTGATGGGTATCATCCGGTTACTCGTTGACCCTGAAAACATGCTTGGAACAACGAATGTAAGTGCATTTTCATTAGCAAATTAATAGGAAATCTTGCTCTACTTCCTTGCCAGTTGGTGTGTTTTGACACAACTATGTCATGTATGATCATGATATACTGAATTATTTGTTAGACTGATTGTGTGGTTTATCATTCACTCAGTGTTTGTGTATTTACAAAGTAATTGTGTTTTCAGAAAACAGAGAAGACGGAGTTCTTGAGCTTCTTCTACCGACACAGCATGCACGTGTTAACAGCGCCTCTGTTTGCAAACACAGTGGAAGACACGCCAAGTAAAGGTTAGCTTCTATGCATTACTGATAGCTATCTGTTTAATTTCTTTATCATAAATGAGTTGTACAGTTTGGGAACGTTGTCCTGTAGGTTTCATCAGACAAAGACTGCTTGTTTGTTTTTAACAATCTGGTGAATGAGAACATCAGACTATCTGTAATGATTAGAATGGACATTTAACTTTTGAACAAATGTGACGTGATTGTGTAGATAGTATATTTGCAGATCTTTACTGGCAGTTTTATGAGTAAACCAAAAAATTATTGGGCACTGCATCTGGCACCTCTCATCATTTTGATGGTAAAATTGATGTATGTCTGTATTCTGAAAACAGTTTGTATTTGTTGGGTAATGCTTTGCAAATCAGCTGTGTTTTATACTAGTTTTTGTCAAGCAGTTCTAATGGTTACGAGATAAACAGAAATACTTGTGACATAGCGATGACAAAGTGTAACAGTGCTGTCACAATGATGACATGTGTTTGTACTTTGTAGATGACTACCAGACGTGTCAGCTTCTCTCACTCATCCTTGAGTTGATCACGTTCTGTGTGGAGCATCACTCGTACCACATCAAGAACTACATCGTAGGCAAAGACCTCATACGGAGGGTGTTGGTCCTCCTCAAATCAAAACACACTTTCTTGGCTCTGTGTAAGTGATACTCTATAAGAAGACAATTTGTTTGTAATGCTTTGTGAAATAAGTAATAGGAAATGCATGCTATTTTTAATAATGCCATTATGGATAATGAAATCATTCTATTATGTTTCAAAATATATTGGCATGTAAAGGTTTTGTAGCTTTTGTTCATGAATTCTTTCGTTAAAAAACACTGGCCTTTCATTATTTCACAGATTAGTTAGTTACAGAAACATGCCAGTGGTGGTTGGAAACAGTGTCGTATAAATTGACATAACCAAGAAGTTGTAGTAACATGCATACACTAAAAAGGTAAAATTGCAAATGTGATAACAGGTTATGAAACATTCTAACTAACAGTTTTCATTTGTTTTATATTATGAAGACATGTGATTTCTAAACCTGGTGTAATGGTTTAATTGTTTGCATTGTTTCAGCGGCACTTCGACTGGTACGGAAAGTTGTAGGCTTAAAGGATGAGTTCTACTACCGATATATCATCAAAGGTGATCTGATCGGACCAATCGTTGAGGCGTTTGTAGCAAATGGAGACAAGTACAACCTTCTAAACTCGGCTATGATCGAACTCTTTGAGTTCATCAAGTTTGTAAGTATGCAGAAACTTTCCGTTTGTTTGTCATATATTTCCTGTGAATTTATAATGGAATTATTTTGTGTGTATGCTACACAATATTGACCTTTCAATATAACAGCTCAAAGAAATAACAATGTAAGTGGGTGTTTTCTGTACGGAACGATGTTACCAAAATGAAAATTTTCACAGCCTGGTGGCATTAGTTTTAATGAAATCTGTTTCCCTGAATAGATGGAATTTCCCTGAATGTTCATTATTAGTTTCTGGATATAAAATGTATTGTTCCTGGCGCCAACAGACAGTAAGAAATAAGCATTCTTTGTAATTGTAGCAACTGTTGGTACATGCGATGTTTCAGTTTGTCAACAGCATATTTTGTTTATACACTCAATTGTGTCACATGTCATTTTGTGAACAAGATCCACTGTAGGTGGGTCAACACGTTGCATGTTTTAAACATTCGCTCCAGAGTAATTAAATGTTTTGCTATATAATTAATTTCAAGGTTACTATGAAGCTATGCACAATACTGTAGACAGACATCAACATTTTGTTTTGTGTGGTATATTTTGACTACAATATGGCTGATTAGGTTGTGTAGCAATGGTGAAGTACAGTGGGGGGTGATAGTGAAGGATGACATTGTTTTGCAGGAGGACATCAAGTCATTGACGTGTTACATCGTTGAGAAGCACTACGAGGCATTTGAAAGTGTCGCCTATGTACAGACGTTTAAGAACCTGAAGCAGCGATATGAGCAGCACCAGGACCGACTGAAAGACAAGACCAACCTAGAGAGGTCAGTCAAGTTATAGATCTTCTTTTCTCCTCTAGCTCTTGTTCTCATTCACCTCTCATTCCCACCACAGCTCTCACAGTTACAGAAGAGAGAAGAGTGTTGTTTATTAGTTGGTGTAAATTGTGTTGATAACCAGTTTACTACTTTCCATGCCATGAATGTGGTTCGTCATCGGCTGTGAAATTCTTTAGGGCAAAGTTGACGGACATTTCCCCATGAATCTTGTTTATTCTCAATTTCTCACAACGTATTAGTGAAATTTTCTCAGAAGACATGAAAATATTTCTGAATGTCCTCAGTGTGCCATCAATACTCCGGAACAACCGCTTCCGACGGGAGGCTCGTACCCTGGAGGAGGAGGAGGAGATGTGGTTTGACCAGGAGGACGAGATAGAGGATGCAGACGGCGTGATGCCCGTCTCCGAGATGTTCATGGGACGACTGGGCACCGGTCTCGACCAAATCAACAAGTTCCTAGAGAGAAACCGCACTGCCAGTGGTACGCCTGCTTGTTTAAGTGCTTAGGCATATAGTCGATGTAATATTGATACTACAGTTGATCTGATTTATGGAAATGTAGAATTTTATATCGTTGAAATGTTTTACATAACAGCATACCACTTTTACTCAAATTATTCCCGTAAATTTCAGAACAACAATTTACTTGCATGTAACACGTGTGTGGCGTGCATTGTGAATGATAGGTGTGTGAACGTGGTGAATTTATGAGACCGGGGCAGTAATGGATCGTGTTGATGTGATGCTGCAGCCAAAGATACGGAACTGAAGGAGTCGCCCCCCAAGTTGTACAATCGCAACACTGCCAACGCAATCAACATCAGCGTGAACCGGAGTCCGCCAAACAACAACCCCAGTCCAACACCAATGTCAAGTCCCGAAGGCTCGCCTCTAGAGGACAAGACTAACGTTCAAACGAAGAAGGTACAGTGCAGAACAACGATTTCATTTTCTCAGACTTGTGACATTTTTGCATATTGCACACATGAATTCCTATATCGAAACGGGTTGTATTAATATTCCCAGAAACCACCACTCCAGTTGATATAGCACTTGTGTGTGTAACAAACAATTTTTTTTAGTCATTTTAAAAATTCATGAGAAAGCTTGTGACTAGCTTTTCATCATGTTAATCTGGTGGTTTACTTTGGTCTGGTTTTCTCAACGATATGACAGAGTAACTGGCTACACAAATAGTACTTCATGTTTTCATTACAGTGTGACTGAATGCGTCCCAATGAGACGTTGTTCGAATAGGTCTGCCAAGGAGTGAAATCTATACAGTGCACTGAGCAGTCGTAAAAACTGGATATAACTACACATGGAGTTTTTGTTAATGAAATCCTAATGAATGTATTGCTGTGTTTCAGCCGGGCATGGTGGGTCTAGTTGACTATCCAGACGAGGACTCGGAGGAGGACGACGAGGACAATGATGGCGGCAGCATGCTGCCCGCCTCCAAGCGACCCCGCCTCTCCACGTAGCGCGGCGCCTTCACTCGTTGGTATGGACACTACCGACAGCCGACGTCGAAGCACCGTCGTCTCTGGTGACGTGCTTGTCCTGACGGAGGCATGCGTGACATGGCATGTGGGCAGCAGTGAGGAGAAGAATGTCTATGTACATGGAGCAGCAGTGACGTGGCCCGGAGTGAGACGAGGCAGTCGTAGTCATGTGACCAGTGTGGTGGGGCAGCTCCACACGCGTTTGTGTGAGTCGAAGATGCTTTGGCTCGGATCTCTACCAGGTGTTGTGGTGGCTGCGGTCTGTGCAGCCACTCTCCAGTCGGCTGTCACTTGTGTTGCGTGACCAGGACTGCATTTGTGAACTTCTGATACGACTGCCTGCATCCAGCAGCCATCTCATCAACAGCAGAGAGCTGGCCAGTATAGGAGTGTAGCAGCAGGCATTGACTTTGTGATGGGCCACATCGTCTGTGGTGCGGACTGAGAAGACTGGCTGCACATGTCCTGCAGTTGTTTGGTTCTTGTGGAGCTGTGTCGAGGTGCAGTATGATAATGACACCTGTAGTCCGCAGCACTGCTAGATTTCTGTGCTGTTTACTGACTCGGTTATCTGGCCACAGAGGAATGATTTTACGAGCACATCGAAAATGCTGTACATAGAGATATTTTCTAAATGAACGCGTGCGTGTGTATGACTGGCAAACGGAGTGTTGCCGTGACGTAGTTGGCATGGTCTGCATCAGTGATGTGACACAACGCAGATATGCCGCTAATTTTTGCCATGTAGACAGCACTAGAGCTGTTGTAGGGACCGCAGTACTGACCAGCAACGGTTATCGCGTTGCTCGAATGGCGTGGTCTCCCTCTGTGTGTACACATTCGACCAATACAGTGCTCTGACAAATCTATATCAGGGATTTTAGCTGCATGTTAGGGTTGACTGTAGCGCTGTTGTCGTTTCCACTGCTCTGTATATAGGCGTCTTCCTTCTGTCTGTGTCTCCGGGCACTGTCGGGTGATGCAATAGGTTCTCGTGCACCGTGTACAGTATGCGGGATGTACTATACGTGTACTAAATAGGCTATCTGTGTAGTGGGTAGTTTCTGTCGATTCAACGACAATACATGTCTTGTAATACGACATTGCATAATGGTTGTAGTGGGGCCTGTACTATGCTCTGAGGGTTGGGAAACGGAAATTACATCTGCCTGCAGATAACAAGCGTGTTCTTCCATTGTCCACTATTTATTTGCAAGTCTGCCGCACAACATTGAACGGAGTGTGAGGTTGATGTTAACTGCTGGCACTGCTCTGTCGGATGCATATGAGGGCATTTTATTGTAGGCAGGTGGGGCCCTGCTTTTCCTCGATTTTAATGTGCCATCGTTTCGACATATTTTAATCTAGTGCATTGCTATGGTACATCGCATTTGGAGCATGTTGCCGACTTTATTTGTCCAAATTAATCACTGGCGTAAAGAAGTTTTGGGTTCTAACAAAAATTGATTATGTAATAATTGATGTGCCTTATAAAATAAGACTTTGGCACCAGGTGAACCTGTTCAGTAAGTAGGTTTGTAAAGCATTCTTTACCAGCCTATCCTCTCCCGTAGTTTTCTTTTTGTCTCTCTAAGGTGGCTTAATCAGAAATGTTAAATTGATGGTGCCGGTTGTGGATCATCACAAATAACTTTCGTAATAGTTGTGAACTTTATGATACCATCTTAGGCGAGAAACGTTGCCGATTTATTTTACTAAAATTTGACGCAGCAGCAAACATTGGTGAATCTGCTGCCAGCATTGACCACTGACGGTTGGCTGTCCGAACTTACAAGTCATCCTCGCATTTCGTAGAGTAGAGCTGGTAGTGTGTTGTGATATTTAGTGGCATTCAGTTCTGTGAACATGTCTCGAGCCACGACCAGGACACGAGTTGGTAGATAGTCAAGACTGTCGTGTGCACCGGTTCGCTGACTTTGGCACCGTAGGAAACACTTCCATAATGTAAATTTGTGTACTGGTACCGTAGCTAGGCAATAGATTGATGATATGTATATTTTGTACTGATATGATGAAATCTCTCGACATACACATTGCACACACACACACACACCCATGCAGCGTTGTAGTCTCGCGTTCCATTGTTGGAACTTACCTGATGACAGTTGTAGTCGTCTTACTAGATAGAAATCGTGACAAACCAGGCCGAATAATCAATACCACAAATTTGGAAACATGGAATGCTTTCGCTGTAGCTTTCAGAAATGGAGTTTTATTTATTGCCAGTGTACATTGGTTGATATGATTTTATGGGCCAGCCAGCTCCAGTGTTCCTGGTATTTGTTCGCGAGTGCCGTGATCTTGAAGGATGAACCAATGCTTGTTAAGGATAATGTTATGGTGAGAAGTGAAATGAAAGCATGGTGTCTGGGTGTATTTATGTAGGATATTCTATGTGTGTACAAAGAATGGTGAAGGCAGAACAGCGTTCTGCACAAGATACATCACACTGCTGAGAGGATGTGACAGGCTGGTTGTACAGCCTGAACAAAGTCCTCGTCTCGTATTTCAGTGGCTGGTCCTATGAGACAGATTCCTTGAAATGACGACATACATACGTACAACCTCCGGATAATTATTTTAATTTTACTGGTGCTTGAGTAAATGAGTCTGGCTGAGCCTGGTGTTTTGAATGAGACCCAGAAACTAGTTAGTTTGGCAGCATGATTTTAGGAGCCACCTCAGCATTCACTACAGGGCACTGGAAGGCAGCATCGTTACCGCGCTTCAAACATACACTATGAAACAGACCAGTGTTTTGTAGACGTCAGAATAAAGATTTTTTTACGTGTATTATATAAGTATGTTGACGAATAATAAATGAACATTTAAATTCGTTATGCGTGTTGCGTCCTGTCAACTGTCACTAATGGGCTGACGACGGTACTCGAAACAGACGGGTATTCAGTTTTCTACATGTAAACTTTTGTAATCAGTGTGAGAAATATCACAAAGAATTTAGTTTTTCTTGGGATGTATCAAATATTTTTTTGTTTAACTGCCAATAACTGGATGCACCTCTGAGCTTGGTTTCCAAGGATTTAGGAACAATAGAAATTATTATTAAATCACGCAGTTTTTTTCGATGATTTGGGTGGGGCTAAAATTTACTGGAAGGTTCCTAATGGTAGATCAGGCCAAGGAACCAAATGAATGTATTGGTCCAGGCACAGGGCACAACAGTAGATGCACATAAGGATTCAAAGTTAGCATATTAATATACATATTTTATTTCAGATGAAGGCAAATCAAAGAACCATTCATTCTAAGGATAAATATCACACATTTTATTTCAAGTCAACCAATCACACCAATCACAATATGTACTGCTACAGTATGCGTGTGCATAAGTCAAATATACAGTGCATTACACTTAACAGAAATCATCTCACCCATTACTGGTTGCCACCATAAGTTATTGTAATGGAATCTTCCATAGTTCAAATTTTGCACTTCTAAAAAAATTGGTAGGGAGAATAGTTGCCTAACAGACATTGCTGCAATAAATACGTTTGTAATGCTGTTTCTTGTTTGATATGTCACGGCAATATATTTTAGCCAGTGTTTACATATCTGGACGGAATCACTAAAATAACAATAAATAAACAAAAGTTTATAATGACAAGATAAACACTACTGGTGCGACTGTCGTTCTCACGGATCGTCACACAGATATGTAACACCAAATTTATGGTATTTACAGCCAGCGACTTGCACAAATACAACACCATAGTCTCACACAAGTATACGGAATGTAATAGCCATCGTCTTAAACAAACAGACAATGTAATAGTCTCACACAAGTAAATGAAATGTAATAGCAGAAATATAATAATGTAAAACAAGTACAAAGAATTTCTTATATAAATTAACTGTAACAGTGGTACACAAGGGACTTGATAGTAGTCACTGTCTTGCACAAATAAGTAGAATGTAATGAACAACAACTACCTCTGGTACATGGAATGTAGCCATTGTCTTGCAGACTATTATGGCATTACCTTATAACACCGATTGTAGCTAAACAATTTCAAGACAGAATTACTGTTCTGCTGTTATCACAGAACAATATTAAAGCGTCTGATTTTACATCACAAAGGAAGGAAAACCTTTTTTTGCTTTACTACTAAAGTCTTTTAACAGTTTGCAACTGCAAAATTAAATAAACAGCATAACATAGAAGTGAATGTACAGTTTCTGGCCGATTTACATGTGCATTATTAACCCAACATTTGGGCATTGTTGTCGCACAATAATTTGCAATATTCACATAAGCAAAACATAGAATCCATCACTATGGCCATGACAGGATCCAAGAAATCCTGATTTAAAATTTCATGACAATTTTGAAACATTCAACTATAACTACAAGACAATCATTGGATGCCATTGTAACACTTGCCTAGTATCCGATATATAAATAGCTGAGCAGACCGATGTTTAACAACGCAATATTTCTGTTTATTGGCTTAGTGTAAGTGAAGTCACTGAAGACATTCTTACCCGTGCATAAAATATGTGAACACATTGAAAGATTGCTTGTACGCACATTGCAAGGGTAGTGTAGAATCGCACACCTGTGCTCGTTGAAGCGTTGTTGGACATTCAGGACCCTCTACAAACTACAAACACTGCAAGTTGATTTATGACAGGGCGCTGTCTGCGAATGAGTAATATCCACTCACATCTTAAACATGGGCAAATTTTTAGGTTAACCGTTTACCACGTCCTCAAACCTGAAAACTGGTTAGCATGTAATGACTACCCTTTTCATACCGACACTAAACTCTGTAAATTATGTCAGTCAGGAGCAGTTTCAAAAATATGCAAAAAGCAGATATTACTCGCTTACGGACCTGCGCCCTTCAACCTCAACGCGCACATCTCCGATTGACTCCACTGCATAAATGCGTTCAACGTGATACTGAGGATGGTCTAATGAGCTAACTATTGAGCACTTCTCGTCGCAATTTGTCGGCGATCGCCCGTCGCATTGCCAGCTTTTTGGCGTCCTCCTCCGTCTTGCCGTCCGCCGGTGGTGCCGCGTCCGTCCCCTTGACCATGACGGAGCGGGCAGCCTTGGCCGACTGCGGCCGCTGCGGCTGGGCATGTGTGACGTCCTGAAGCTGCTTGGCCCGTGCCTGTTTCTTCATCTCCAGCAGTTTGTCTCGCTGCTGCCTCAGGAACTCCTGGCGTTGCTTCATCTCGTCCGGGTCCATCTTGGCAAAGTGTGCCTACATGCAGCGCGCAACAACATCACGATGACGTCAGAAATTACTGTTATGATCAAAACCATTTTAAGGTGATTTTCCATTCACAAAAGACAACCTTATACTTATTATGTCCTCAGATATCGATTTGACTGTTTGATTGTAAAATATATGCGGTAATTTAAACTGTTTTTGATATAATAACACATTACGTCATTAAATAATCAGAATAACTAATGCCTACCAGTAAACCGATACACTCATTACAGTATTTACACAAAAAGCGCAATGCCTTGGTAAATTGCTTTTACAGCATTTATAACTCAATTATATTATTAACATGATTATTGTTATTAAATAATAATCATATTACTAACAAAGACTTTGCAATAAGATCAAACAACCATGAAACAAGTCTCTGGATCACACAAGGACTTCCCTGCAATAGTCAAGAAGCAGACAGAAGAGATGGGAAGACAACATCAGAGAGAGGACAGGGCTGGAGTTTGTCAACTGGGAAGAACAGGGAAAGGAGGAGTGAACTAGCCAAGGAAGCCCTCAGTGGTGCTCCAGTGATCCGTGAGGGTTACATGACAATGTGAAAGTGATGTGTATAGTGTATAGTGGTGACAAGAAGGAAGGTGCTCCAGTGATCCGTGAGGGTTACATGACAAGGTGAAGGTGATGTGTATAGTGGTGACAAGAAGGAAGGTGCTCCAGTGATCCGTGAGGGTTACATGACAATGTGAAGGTGATGTGTATAGTGGTGACAAGAAGGAAGGTGCTCCAGTGATCCGTGAGGGTTATGTGACAAGGTGAAAGTGATATGTATAGTGGTGACAAGAAGGAAGGTGCTCCAGTGATCCGTGAGGGTTACATGACAAGGTGAAGGTGATATGTATAGTGGTGACAAGAAGGAAGGTGCTCCAGTGATCCGTGAGGGTTATGTGACAAGGTGAAGGTGATGTGTATAGTGGTGACAAGAAGGAAGGTGCTCCAGTGATCCGTGAGGGTTATGTGACAAGGTGAAGGTGATGTGTATAGTGGTGACAAGAAGGAAGGTGCTCCAGTGATCCGTGAGGGTTATGTGACAAGGTGAAGGTGATATGTATAGTGGTGACTAGAAGGAAGGTGCTCCAGTGATCCGTGAGGGTTATGTGACAAGGTGAAGGTGATGTGTATAGTGGTGACAAGAAGGAAGGTGCTCCAGTGATCCGTGAGGGTTATGTGACAATGTGAAGGTGATGTGTATAGTGGTGACAAGAAGGAAGGTGCTCCAGTGATCCGTGAGGGTTATGTGACAATGTGAAGGTGATATGTATAGTGGTGACAAGAAGGAAGGTGCTCCAGTGATCCGTAAGGGTTATGTGACAAGGTGAAGGTGATATGTATAGTGGTGACAAGAAGGAAGGTGCTCCAGTGATCCGTGAGGGTTATGTGACAAGGTGAAGGTGATATGTATAGTGGTGACAAGAAGGAAGGTGCTCCAGTGATCCGTGAGGGTTGTGTGACAAGGTGAAGGTGATATGTATAGTGGTGACAAGAAGGAAGGTGCTCCAGTGATCCGTGAGGGTTGTGTGACAAGGTGAAGGTGATATGTATAGTGGTGACAAGAATGAAGGTGCTCCAGTGATCCGTGAGGTTTATGTGACAAGGTGAAGGTGATATGTATAGTGGTGACTAGAAGGACGGTGCTCCAGTGATCCGTGAGGGTTATGTGACAAGGTGAAGGTGATGTGTATAGTGGTGACAAGAAGGAAGGTGCTCCAGTGATCCGTGAGGGTTATGTGACAAGGTGAAGGTGATATGTATAGTGGTGACTAGAAGGAAGGTGCTCCAGTGATCCGTGAGGGTTATGTGACAAGGTGAAGGTGATGTGTATAGTGGTGACAAGAAGGAAGATGCTCCAGTGATCCGTGAGGGTTATGTGACAATGTGAAGGTGATGTGTATAGTGGTGACAAGAAGGAAGGTGCTCCAGTGATCCGTGAGGGTTATGTGACAATGTGAAGGTGATATGTATAGTGGTGACAAGAAAGAAGGTGCTCCAGTGATCCGTGAGGGTTATGTGACAAGGTGAAGGTGATATGTATAGTGGTGACAAGAAGGAAGGTGCTCCAGTGATCCGTGAGGGTTGTGTGACAAGGTGAAGGTGATATGTATAGTGGTGACAAGAAGGAAGGTGCTCCAGTGATCCGTGAGGGTTATGTGACAAGGTGAAGGTGACATGTATAGTGGTGACAAGAAGGAAGGTGCTCCAGTGATCCGTGAGGGTTATGTGACAAGGTGAAGGTGATATGTATAGTGGTGACAAGAAGGAAGGTGCTCCAGTGATCCGTGAGGGTTGTGTGATAAGGTGAAGGTGATATGTATAGTGGTGACAAGAAGGAAGGTGCTCCAGTGATCCGTGAGGGTTATGTGACAATGTGAAGGTGATGTGTATAGTGGTGACAAGAAGGAAGGTGCTCCAGTGATCCGTGAGGGTTATGTGACAAGGTGAAGGTGATATGTATAGTGGTGACAAGAAGGAAGGTGCTCCAGTGATCCGTAAGGGTTATGTGACAATGTGAAGGTGATATGTATAGTGGTGACAAGAAGGAAGGTGCTCCAGTGATCCGTGAGGGTTGTGTGACAAGGTGAAGGTGATATGTATAGTGGTGACAAGAATGAAGGTGCTCCAGTGATCTGTAAGGGCTATGTGACAAGGTGATATGTATAGTGGTGACAAGAAGGAAGGTGCTCCAGTGATCTGTGAGGGTTGTGTGACAAGGTGAAGGTGATATGTATAGTGGTGACAAGAAGGAAGGTGCTCCAGTGATCCGTGAGGGTTGTGTGACAAGGTGAAGGTGATATGTATAGTGGTGACAAGGTGAAGGTGATATGTATAGTGGTGCCAAGAAGGAAGGTGCTCCAGTGATCTGTAAGGGCTATGTGACAAGGTGAAGGTGATATGTATAGTGGTGACAAGAAGGAAGGTGCTCCAGTGATCTGTAAGGGTTATGTGACAAGGTGAAGGTGATATGTATAGTGGTGACTAGAAGGAAGGTGCTCCAGTGATCCGTGAGGGTTATGTGACAAGGTGAAGGTGATGTGTATAGTGGTGACAAGGAAGGTGCTCCAGTGATCCGTGAGGGTTATGTGACAAGGTGAAGGTGATATGTATAGTGGTGACTAGAAGGACGGTGCTCCAGTGATCCGTGAGGGTTATGTGACAATGTGAAGGTGATATGTATAGTGGTGACAAGAAGGAAGGTGCTCCAGTGATCTGTAAGGGTTATGTGACAAGGTGAAGGTGATATGTATAGTGGTGACTAGAAGGAAGGTACTCCAGTGATCCGTGAGGGTTATGTGACAAGGTGAAGGTGATATGTATAGTGTTGACAAGAAGGAAGGTGCTCCAGTGATCCGTAAGGGTTATGTGACAAGGTGAAGGTGATATGTATAGTGGTGACAAGAAGGAAGGTGCTCCAGTGATCCGTAAGGGTTATGTGACAAGGTGAAGGTGATATGTATAGTGGTGACAAGAAGGAAGGTGCTCCAGTGATCCGTGAGGGTTGTGTGACAAGGTGAAGGTGATATGTATAGTGGTGACAAGAAGGAAGGTGCTCCAGTGATCCGTGAGGGTTGTGTGACAAGGTGAAGGTGATATGTATAGTGGTGACAAGAAGGAAGGTGCTCCAGTGATCCGTGAGGTTTATGTGACAAGGTGATATGTATAGTGGTGACAAGAAGGAAGGTGCTCCAGTGATCCGTGAGGGTTATGTGACAAGGTGAAGGTGATATGTATAGTGGTGACAAGAAGGAAGGTGCTCCAGTGATCCGTAAGGGTTGTGTGACAAGGTGAAGGTGATATGTATAGTGGTGCCAAGAAGGAAGGTGCTCCAGTGATCCGTGAGGGTTATGTGACAAGGTGAAGGTGATATGTATAGTGGTGACAAGAAGGAAGGTGCTCCAGTGATCCGTGAGGGTTATGTGACAAGGTGAAGGTGATATGTATAGTGGTGACAAGAAGGAAGGTGCTCCAGTGATCCGTAAGGGCTATGTGACAAGGTGAAGGTGATATGTATAGTGGTGACAAGAAGGAAGGTGCTCCAGTGATCCGTGAGGGTTATGTGACAAGGTGAAGGTGATATGTATAGTGGTGACAAGAAGGAAGGTGCTCCAGTGATCCGTAAGGGTTGTGTGACAAGGTGAAGGTGATATGTATAGTGGTGACAAGAAGGAAGGTGCTCCAGTGATCTGTGAGGGTTATGTGACAAGGTGATATGTATAGTGGTGGGGGGGGGGGGGGGGGGGGGGGGGGGGGGGGGGGGGGGGGGGGGGGGGGGGGGGGGGGGGGGGGGGGGGGGGGGGGGGGGGGGGGGGGGGGGGGGGGGGGGGGGGGGGGGGGGGGGGGGGGGGGGGGGGGGGGGGGGGGGGGGGGGGGGGGGGGGGGGGGGGGGGGGGGGGGGGGGGGGGGGGGGGGGGGGGGGGGGGGGGGGGGGGGGGGGGGGGGGGGGGGGGGGGGGGGGGGGGGGGGGGGGGGGGGGGGGGGGGGGGGGGGGGGGGGGGGGGGGGGGGGGGGGGGGGGGGGGGGGGGGGGGGGGGGGGGGGGGGGGGGGGGGGGGGGGGGGGGGGGGGGGGGGGGGGGGGGGGGGGGGGGGGGGGGGGGGGGGGGGGGGGGGGGGGGGGGCGGGGGGGGGGGGGGGGGGGGGGGGGGGGCGGGGGGGGGGGGGGGGGGGGGGGGGGGGGGGGGGGGGGGGGGGGGGGGGGGGGGGGGGGAAAAAAAAAAAAAAAAAAAAAAAAAAAAAAAAAAAAAAAAAAAAAAAAAAAAAAAAAAAAAAAAAAAAAAAAAAAAAAAAAAAAAAAAAAAAAAAAAAAAAAAAAAAAAAAAAAAAAAAAAAAAAAAAAAAAAAAAAAAAAAAAAAAAAAAAAAAAAAAAAAAAAAAAAAAAAAAAAAAAAAAAAAAAAAAAAAAAAAAAAAAAAAAAAAAAAAAAAAAAAAAAAAAAAAAAAAAAAAAAAAAAAAAAAAAAAAAAAAAAAAAAAAAAAAAAAAAAAAAAAAAAAAAAAAAAAAAAAAAAAAAAAAAAAAAAAAAAAAAAAAAAAAAAAAAAAAAAAAAAAAAAAAAAAAAAAAAAAAAAAAAAAAAAAAAAAAGGGGCTCCAGTGATCCGTGAGGGTTATGTGACAAGGTGAAGGTGATATGTATAGTGGTGACTAGAAGGACGGTGCTCCAGTGATCCGTGAGGGTTATGTGACAAGTGAAGGTGATTGTATAGTGGTGACAAGAAGGAAGGTGCTCCAGTGATCCGTAAGGGTTATGTGACAAGGTGAAGGTGATATGTATAGTGGTGACTAGAAGGAAGGTGCTCCAGTGATCCGTGAGGGTTATGTGACAAGGTGAAGGTGATATGTATAGTGGTGACAAGAAGGAAGGTGCTCCAGTGATCCGTGAGGGTTATGTGACAAGGTGAAGGTGATATGTATAGTGGTGACAAGAAGGAAGGTGCTCCAGTGATCCGTAAGGGTTATGTGACAAGGTGAAGGTGATATGTATAGTGGTGACAAGAAGGAAGGTGCTCCAGTGATCCGTGAGGGTTATGTGACAAGGTGAAGGTGATATGTATAGTGGTGACAAGAAGGAAGGTGCTCCAGTGATCCGTGAGGGTTGTGTGACAAGGTGAAGGTGATATGTATAGTGGTGACAAGAAGGAAGGTGCTCCAGTGATCCGTGAGGTTGTGTGACAAGGTGAAGGTGATATGTATAGTGGTGACAAGAAGGAAGGTGCTCCAGTGATCCGTGAGGGTTATGTGACAAAGGTGAAGGTGATATGTATAGTGGTGACAAGAGGAAGGTGCTCCAGTGATCCGTGAGGGTTATGTGACAAGGTGAAGGTGATATGTATAGTGGTGACTAAGAAGGAAGGTGCTCCAGTGATCCTGAGGGTTATGTGACAAGGTGAAGGTGATATGTATAGTGGTGACAAGAAGGAAGAGTGCTCCAGTGATCCGTGAGGGTTATGTGACAATGTGAAGGTGATATGTATAGTGGTGACAAGAAGGAAGGTGCTCCAGTGATCCGTGAGGGTTATGTGACAAGGTGAAGGTGATATGTATAGTGGTGACAAGAAGGAAGGTGCTCCAGTGATCCGTGAGGGTTATGTGACAAGGTGAAGGTGATTGTATAGTGGTGACAAGAAGGAAGGTGCTCCAGTGATCCGTAAGGGTTATGTGACAAGGTGAAGGTGATATGTATAGTGGTGCAAGAAGGAAGGTGCTCCAGTGATCCGTGAGGGTTATGTGACAAGGTGAAGGTGATATGTATAGTGGTGACAAGAAGGAAGGTGCTCCAGTGATCCGTAAGGGTTGTGTGACAAGGTGAAGGTGATATGTATAGTGGTGACAAGAAGGAAGGTGCTCCAGTGATCCGTGAGGTTATGTGACAAGGTGAAGGTGATATGTATAGTGGTGACAAGAAGGAAGGTGCTCCAGTGATCCGTGAGGGTTATGTGACAAGGTGAAGGTGATATGTATAGTGGTGACAAGAAGGAAGGTGCTCCAGTGATCCGTGAGGGTTATGTGACAAGGTGAAGGTGATATGTATAGTGGTGACAAGAAGGAAGGTGCTCCAGTGATCCGTGAGGGTTATGTGACAAGGTGAAGGTGATATGTATAGTGGTGACAAGAAGGAAGGTGCTCCAGTGATCCTGTAAGGGTTGTGTGACAAGGTGAAGTGATTGTATAGTGGTGACAAGAAGGAAGGTGCTCCAGTGATCTGTGAGGGTTATGTGACAAGGTGAAGGTGATATGTATAGTGGTGCCAAGAAGGAAGGTGCTCCAGTGATCCGTGAGGGTTATGTGACAAGGTGAAGGTGATATGTATAGTGGTGCCAAGAAGGAAGGTGCTCCAGTGATCCGTAAGGGTTGTGTGACAAGGTGAAGGTGATATGTATAGTGGTGCCAAGAAGGAAGGTGCTCCAGTGATCCGTGAGGGTTATGTGACAAGGTGAAGGTGATGTGTATAGTGGTGACAAGAAAGAAGGTGCTCCAGTGATCCGTGAGGGTTATGTGACAAGGTGAAGGTGATATGTATAGTGGTGCCAAGAAGGAAGGTGCTCCAGTGATCCGTGAGGGTTATGTGACAAGGTGAAGGTGATATGTATAGTGGTGCCAAGAAGGAAGGTGCTCCAGTGATCCGTGAGGGTTGTGTGACAAGGTGAAGGTGATATGTATAGTGGTGCCAAGAAGGAAGGTGCTCCAGTGATCCGTGAGGGTTATGTGACAAGGTGAAGGTGATATGTATAGTGGTGCCAAGAAGGAAGGTGCTCCAGTGATCCGTAAGGGTTGTGTGACAAGGTGAAGGTGATATGTATAGTGGTGCCAAGAAGGAAGGTGCTCCAGTGATCCGTGAGGGTTATGTGACAAGGTGAAGGTGATATGTATAGTGGTGACAAGAAGGAAGCACTTACCGCCAATGGTGTGTTTGCCGACTGACTACCAGAGACCTCTGCATGTGCCGACTGTAACCACTGGTTCGCTGCCTCAGCACTGGACACTGCCTTCGGTGGCACTATGACCTCGCGGGCAGCAGAGCTGTCAGACTGCAATGTATTGAGAAACACCTTGACACCATTGCCAACCATGAAGTCATCGCCATGAGAGTACAGCGATGCATTAACATACATTCATTTATATTACATCAAACAACAAAAAACAACTGGACACTATGGGATATAAAAAATTACCTATACTTCAGGTAACATCATTATTAGTGGAATACTGTGAATTGATCACAATCAATAGAAAAAATAAAGCTCACAGTAATTTTATAATGTGATACGTTTTTGTTACTTGAAGTATAACATGTAAAATTTAGGTTCCGTAATGTAATTAAATTAGCATCTCATTAAATTAGCGACAGACAATAGCTCCTAAACACACCACATGCTACTTATTCACACCACTTGCATATGCACACACAACACTTATACACACCTCATGCACGTGCACACACACATACACACACACAACAGTTATATATACCTCATACGCACACACACATCACTTATACACACCTCATGCACGTGCTCACACATACAGACACACACGCCACTTATACACACACCACACACATCATTTCTACCCACCTACTACACTCACAGAATGTATTGTGCCTTTGTTGTTTACGACTGTTAAATCAGACATAGACACTAGTAGCAATGGCAGTAACCCACACCCACACTTTCACTCAATCCCACACCCTCACTCACCCTCACTCACTCACACGCTCACCCACCAAAGACTCAGTGAACTCACCTTGCTGTCCTGTCTGTGAGAGACGGCCTCCGCTGGTGGAACAGCCGTCTTCTTACGAGAGGGCAGCACCTTCTGTGACTCTGCAGAAGTCTTCGCAGGACTTGGCGTAGGGTCCGGCTTTTTCGGAGCACTTTGTGATAATGTCAGCCGCTTGACATTCTGCCAAAAACATATATTTACCTGTGTAAACTGCTACACTGACAAGTGGAACAACGTCGGTTCGTACAATTTATTGACATGATTAATATACACAGCAATATTTTTTTAAATACAACATTCTTCATCTAAATCCTGAAAAGCAAATTGATAAGTTATCATACATTTCTTACCTAACCCATTTTCTCATACTTGTGATGCTTTTTAAATGTATTTATTATTATTATATTTATTATAACGGAGACTAAGCAAGACAAAACACTATAAATTAGGCAGCACAACATTCAGTATCAGAAAGTTGATACAGGACACAGTTCTTAGTTCTTGTGAAAGTATTATTAAACAGACATGTTTTCCCTTTGTATCGCGACATTAGGACACATCTGAGTGCATCACCAACTCGCCCCTGGACCCCAGGGGGATGCAATAATTCCCCTTTGGCCAGACCTGAGGGGCACACTCACCTCTTCCATCTGCCTCCTTTCTTCCCTGAGGGCTAGTGCCTCCTGCTTGGACATTTCAATGGTCTTCCTCAGGTCAGTTTTCCCCTCACTTGTCTTTGAAACTTCAAATGTATTCCTCGACTCCCTGCAACGAACCAACATATTAAAGTCTTCATGAAAGGATCCTTAATTTTTGTTTAATTAAATTTAAATTAATGTTTTATTAATAGTGTGTATTATAATAAATAAGAGTGTGTTAATAAAAATATGACTACTATGTGTATACAAGCTCAAAACATAAACTACTCATGGGCAAGTAGAACAAGTTCATTTGTGCGTACAGTCATTTCACTTTTCCCACAAAAATCAAAAACCTACTTCTCTGTAGATAATTTTCTTCTTATTATAATTACTGTTGCCACAGGTAACCAACATGAACTAGTATTAGAGGAAATACATCTTGCAAAACAGCTGTTTTAATATTGTTGATTGTTTCATTCAGGGGCACACTGATAGTAGTGATTTTCTAGTTATCCAATGACCTAACGTGGTAAAAACAAATACGTACTTCATGATCTGCTGCAGCATGTCGCGCTCGGTCGAGTCTTCTGCAGCGGGGGTGATGTCCTGACTGCGAGACATGGCGCTGGGGATCATCGACTCAGGGATGGAGCCGGTGGCTGCCATGATCATCAACAATACCTGCTCCTGGATCATGATGTTACGTTTGATCATCACTGGAAGGAACATGTTGAAGTCATTCGCGGCGGCCACTTGCTCAAACAGCACCTGCAACCATGCCACAAACTCGTCAGGACATCCACTGTCATAGTGGCTTAAGAGTCTAAAGTGTGCAATAATGTATACTTATTCATAAGTTAAATTTCTGATGAAGAACTGACCTCACAAACATGTTTTTATGGTTTCAGTCACAATTTCTTACTAAATGTGGGACAGCCTAATAGGCAAATTTAATTAGAGATTATCAGTCATGCTCTTATTCAAATAGATATCAAAATTGTACTTAAGGATTGGTTTCATTGATTGTATTCAGCATGTTACTAGCCGAACACATTAACCCTCTCAAGGACAGATTAATGGAAATATATATCTACTACTGAATTCTATTAAATCAAAAGATTGTGTTGTAACCAAATCATGTGCAATACTTGAGTTGCATAAATGCAAATAAATTCTGGTCCGATTTAAATAAACTGTAGTGCTATTTCCTTGTGTAAATATCCAAATGTGTGCCAAATATGTAAATTTGTTACCTGAGTACGAATTATCAAAGTTTGAAAAAATGTAAATAAAAAAAGTTAAATTAAATATTTGTTACTATTTTTTTAATTTACACACTAGAAATCACCAGCGGGCACACTGTTTTAGACAATTCATGTGTACTTCCATGTTTTTCATCCCCACAGCAAATGTTAGAATTGAATCTTATTGGCTGATAATATGTTCACTGCGTAACGATCTTGACAAGTAGTACTGGAAATGAAGCTCGATGCTGAGTATGACTAAAAAACCATATGGCAATTGATGGTATATAGCCACGGAAGTCGTCTGCATTTCGAAACTTCAACATTATTATATGTGAACTGCAGAAATAAATTGCTTTTATTTTATGACACTGTTTTGCAGTATGCAGTTTAAATGTGCCTCTGTACTCAGGTGTATTCAGGCGTTCTGGCCAAGAAAGGGACTTGGGTTGATTCGGGGCATTCTGACCACAAGAGGGTTAATTAAAAACACATTTGATATGTCATCACATAATTTTTTTAATCACATTACAATATTTACTCTGATTTTAAATCATCAGTTTATGATGTTTAAACCACCTTCAATGTTTATGTTAATTGTTGTGGTGTATTTAACAACATTTACATTCCAGCTAAAATGAGACTAGCTTGGTGCTTTCCTATTACAATAAAAATCCTTACCAACAAAGATCACTGTCAATAAGATTTTTAAAAATTATTTATATTGTAGTCATATGTAAAGAGCTGTGCATGCTCTGGCTATATAAAATAAAGATTATAATAATAATTATTATATTATGATGATGAAGAACTAACTACACTCACGTGGAACACATCTCTGATGTCTGGTGTTTCACTCAACTTGTTTATGCTTGCAATCCCTTCATCCAGTGTAATTCCACTATCTTTACAGATGCTGTCCAGCAGCGTGTCAATCTGTCAAATAGTGGACAACAAGCTTGAAATGTGTACAGATATTGGGCAATATTTTGGCCCCACATTTAAAATATTTCTTATCAGAATATGCAATGTTCCACACAGCATAATCATATAATTTTTAGTTTGAATTCCTTAGAGAGTAAATGTTTATTGATTTATATAGCATCATATTTATAGAATAGTATTCTATGGTGCTGTGCAATACAAGAAAGGGTACAATGGAAGTTGAAATGATTTGTTTAAACATTCAACATAATACATATATTGATATAACATAAGAGAAAAATAAATTATTTATTTTAGTTATTTAAATAATATAAGAATAATAGACACCAAGAGAATATCCATGTTAAGCATCTCTTGTCCATAAATTTCATATACAAGTCAATGAGACAACACCGTAGATAAATAGGTGTACCATCAATTCCCTTCACACCGACTGACTGAGTAATCACAGTAACACATTTTGGAATATGCTACCCCGGTATGTACCATACAAGTCTTCAAAATAAAGTATGTAAATATGATTGGTATATATATTTGAGCCAATATGTTCTCTGCTAACAATGTGACCAAATTGACTCAAAGGCATACTTCAAGGTGACAAGAACAATATTGACATTGTCTGACAAAATTAATAATGGTTTTTAACTTTCGTTATAGAAAGTCAATCCACTCAAAGCTACACATGCTATTGATACTTGCAATGTGTGAATAAAATTCGTTTCTACTCAGTTTCTACTTACTAATCTTTTGTACTTTGTATGCACAATGTGGTGTTCCTCGCTCGGTTCTATGCTTGGATCAAAAACTGAAAGTAAACAAACTAATATAAAATGCATTCAAATACTTGGATTGTACGCAAGACTTCTTCATTCAAATACGTGCCTATACAAATAGTGACAGTGTAGTGCCAGGAAACCCACTCCCTCCGTCTAATTAACCGGTGTCTTGACGCATGCGACAACGCAGTGCTTAGCCCTAGCACTGTTCTGGGGGAAATGCCAATGCCTGGCAATGGGGTGTTTGCGTTGCTGCAGGAAATTAGCCTGGTATGTCTAGTAGAAAAACCGAAGCCAGACGAGCCAGGTGAATATGTGTTTAGTTAATTCATAAATATCCGCCACCTAAAATACTCACTCAAACAATGTTCATCCATAAATGTTCGGACAGGGATCTGGAAAACAGGATCACCGAGGTAACATAAAAGCTCATCGTAAATGCGTTCATTTTTCGGCGTCGCCATTTTGTCATGTAAACAACATCCGGGACTTTGGTGGACGTGTGTCCTGCAATCATGGAAACCTGCTGAAATAAAATTAAAAAAATATTTATGTAAGTTCACTTTAATGGTGGATATCGAAGTAAAACGTTTAATGTAGGAATCTGAACAACTACTTAGACTTTAAATTGATATGTAATGTTACGAAGTTGGCATTGAAATTCTTTATTTCATTATGCCAGATGGTATTGTTTGTGTGATTAAACATTACTCGTGACACCATAAAGCTCCGAAAGAAGGCGGAGTGCAAGGCCAAGAGAAGTTGGTAAAGTGTTTGAAGTTTTAAAAGTGTTTAACTATCGGCATTCCAGGTAAATAGTAATGCATTCTGTAAATTATAGAAAACATGTAAACTGGGAATAGATATCAGCCAATTTATACTTTGTGTCAGATAGCATTAAATCTTATTTTGAGTGCACCTGCAAAACACGGGCAGTGGCACTAGCTAGGGCCTATGCCATGGGGAGTATGGCTAAGGCCTAAGCCTAGGGCTAGGCTAGGAGCGTTGTTGGAACTTTGAGGTTTCAGGAAGTGACACTGACAATCAGTGCAGTGGGGCAGTGGGCGAGGCTTCGAGTGTAGATCAGGCCTGGGTCAGTTACATCTCAGTGTAATATCTGTTGAGCATTATCAATTTAGTTTCCTTCCTATATTACTTTGTTTACTAAAAAAGGTAAAAACCATAAACCAACAGACTTCCTGTGATAAATTACTGCTCTACCAATTAGGCAGAGGAGCAGTCCGCCTTTAACAAATTAATTTATAAGTATATAATGTAAACCTTCTATAAAACTTGCTGTTTTTACAATATAATACGTTATAATGATTCATCCCTGTTAGTTTGTTGGTTTCAGCATGAGCATGCAGGGAGGGGGTCGCTTGCCTTCAACGGCTTCAGCCAGGACTGCTGACCTGGACACCTCCCGTTTATCCCAGCTCAGCAATGCATCCTCCATCAACCTTGGGGGACTTGATTACCCCATTGGGGCACGGATTGGGAGTTCTGGACTCTTTGTCATTGGAGATCCTCATACAAAGGATAATGAATCTGTGAGGTGATTCAACGTGAATTTTTTACTTGTTGATGATTGCAACTGATCACTACTGACATACTATAATATATCATTTTAAGTTAAGTAGATTTTTCACATAATGAGGTAATATGCAGGCATCAATTTTTGTGGGTAATTTGGGGGAGCCGGGCTCTGTTAAAATTTGGGGGTCTGCTTTAAAAAAAATGGGAGACTACTTAAAAAAAAATGACATAAACAAATTAAGTCTAAACAATGTTTTATTTGTGGACAATAAATAAACAATAATGTGTTTCCAATATTGAACAAATAAATGCCTTATGTATTACTTACATGTGCATATTTATATAGTGCACAGTCTTGTATATGGAATGTTTATTTCTGTAATAAAATGATTCAATAATTCATTTATATATATATATATATATATATATATATATATATATATATATATATATATAATGAATTACTGAATCATTTATATATATATATATACACTGGGCAGTACTTCCAACAGTACTTTTTTTTACTATTGGAAAAATTGTCAAGTGTCTTTATATTTTTTCAATTTAACTTACATAAAAAAAATTGAATGATAATATCTATTATGTATTGATTTGATTTGATACCTGGTACAATTTTGGCAAATTTATTTTGAAGTATTTTCTAATTTCTACAGTTGTGTTTTTTTAAAGATGCAATGACCATAATATATAGTTATTTTTGATGTGTACCCAGGTATTGGTTAATATTTTCCTTTAAATTGATTTTTTTTCTCAAAAGCTCACTATCATGAAGTGAAGGTTTTAAGTTGTTTCTACTAAAAGTACAACTGTTTTATTTTGCAAGCTTGACATTTTTCTGTGCTTTATGAAGGACGACTGACAGCAGGTTGAGTCAGCTGAGTTCTCACTCCACACTTGTTGACGGCGGCTGTCCTGTCATCAACAAAGGCTACGACTTCGAGTACTGGAGCTGGCCATCAATTCGTTACGCCTGTTTAGTCCTTGCGTTTGCCATCTGCGTCGCGCTGCTAGGTGCAACCATTGGCCTTAGCGTTCAGCGGTCATTCGAGTGTCAAGTTGTTGTCAACTGGTGGCAGGGCTCGGTACTATATCAGGTTTCTGTGCCGACATTCCAAGATTTCCAGAAGAATGACATCGGCGACTTGCAAGGCATCAACGACAAAGTCACGTATTTTTCGTATCTTGGCATTGGAATGGTGTCACTCCATGGCTTTATGCCGACCGTTAACAAGATGTGGCAGGAGCCGGAACTAAAGAGTTTCGAGGCGATCGATGACAGAGTTGGGACGATGATAGACTTTGACACACTTGTGAGGTCACTTCATGAGAACCACATAAAGGTGCTACTTGACTTATCACCTGTGTTTACGTCAACAGAACACACATGGTTTCAGAAGAGTCGACAACAGAGCCGTAGTGGCCTTGACACTGGATATACGAATCTCTATATATGGAGAGCTCAGGTGACTGTCATCTTAGATTTACTACGTACATTTAACACTCATCGATGCTAGAACGTAGATAAGTTCCTATTATATTTATAATGAAGACTGTCTTGAGAACTGTTTGATTTATGAAATGTCTTTGTAAATTCAGTGTTGTTGTTATAATGTTTTATTTATAATGGTTTTAATAACTGATTTGGTAACCTAATGTGTAATGTTCAGTTTCACCTTAGAAAGACCAGTGTAAATTGATTAATTATGAATAAAATTGTGATCACTGTTTTTTAAATGTACCAATAATTTGCTCAAATACAATACCAACTCCTGAAACCCTTTAGTGTGAAATGTGAATTTTCTTGCAGCAAGACAAAAGCCTCAATGGCAGTTGGGAGTTTGACCAAGTGAGAAATGAATACTACCTCCACAGAGGAAACACTGAGAGACCGCTACTGAACTGGGATGACCGAGGGGTAAATCTGTCATGCCTTGTCCTCAGTCCTCAACACTGATAGGTTGACCTCAGTCCTCATCTGTCATGCACTGTCCTCCATCCTCATCTCATCAACTGTCCTCGGTCCTCATCTCATGCACTGTCCTCAGTCCTCATCTCTCATGCACTGTCCTCATCTCATCAACTGTCCTCAGTCCTCATCTCATGCACTGTCCTCAGTCCTCATCTCTCATGCACTGTCCTCTGTCCTCATCTCTCATGCATTGTCTTCAATGAGCTCAATCCCCATCTCATGCATTGTCTTCAGCTGTCATCTCATCAACTGTCCTCAGTCCTCATGTCACATACATTGTCCTCAGTCCTCATATCATCAACTGTCATCAGTCCTCATCTCACATACATTGTCCTCAGTCCTCATCTCATCAACTGCCCTCAGTCCTCATCTCTCATACATTGTCCTCAGTCCTCATCTCATCAACTGTCCTCATCTATCATACATTGTCCTCCATCCTCATCTCATAAACTGTCCCCAGTCCTCATCTCTCATGCATTTACTCAATCCTCATCTCATGCATTGTCCTCGGTCCTCATCTCTCATATGTTGTAACCTGTGACCATCTGACAATTCCTCTCCTGCAGAGATTATCTGCTAGTTTTTGACACACTTCAATTGCTGCCATTACTTGCCAAATAAAAAGGCACTGTCTATATAAGCAGTGTCCTCTCTCATTAGATGTATATTTGAAAGAAACACACAATAACAATTTAGTTTATTTTTCATACAATGTGTTTATTTGTTTGTTGTCCTGTTGCAGCTGCAAAATTTATGGCCGGGGGTGTTGGAGTTCTGGTTGAAGCGCGGCGTTGACGGATTCATTGTACGTGATATCGATGACTTCTACGTGACAAACAGGAAGACAATGACCAATATACTGTCAGACTGGCGAAGTTTCCTCGATAGCCACAGTGACAAGTACAACAGAAAGGTACAAGCATGAAGCTTGTGTTGGCATAATTAAGTGTTTCTCTTTTTGTTCTTTTTCTGTAGTGTTAAAGCAATGGTAATATTGGTAGTGACTGATGATTGATATATTTATATTTGTTTCTACTTTACCATTCCATTAAAGAAGTGTGGCCTAGCACTGGGAAGAAAGTGCATGTATAATATTCAGGATTTTATAACAGTTGTCAGTTATCAATGCAGTCGACTGCATAATCATTAGCTACCAATCTAACCATAGCTCCCCTGAACTGTTTTGTACTAATATTATTGACCTTAACCATAATTATGTATACTGGTTAACTTAACTGCAATCATGAATGATGACATTGATACTAACCATGAATAAAGATATTGACAGTAACTATTTATTCCTGTCGTCTGATTGGTTCAAACAGTTATGCGTTTGACTGTAGTGTGAGAGTGCGTTACTCTGAATTTACCCCAATGACTGGAGATGGTTTTTGTAGATTCTGATGTTAGAGAGTAGCTATCTCGCCCTGATCAAGCGAGACCGGCCAGACCTCTATGATACAGTCACAGCTGCTATAGACCTGATAGAACATCCGCTGACTCTCTCCAAGGATAAGATTGATCCAACCATGTGGTCAACAACACAGCTCAGAGCAGACATTGATGCTGGGCTTGCATGGGGCGACATCGTGGGTGGTCCCTGGACCTGCTGGACGGTGGCTAGTCTATCGTCTCTGGGTAGTAGCACTGTCACAGCGATGGAGATGTTGTCGTTGATGCTGCCGGGAACATCAAGTATCATTGCGGGTCAAGAGGTCGGCAAGGTGGGTGATTGTCTTCACAGGCATTTTCATGTCTGTTGAATATTTGCTATATTGCTATGCTGTAAGGGTACCAAGAAATTGCAAACAGATATAAAAAGTGTAAAAAATTGAATAAAAATACTAGCAATACAATAGTGAATAATTATAGTTGTCCACAATACAAACATTCTATATGGTGGCGTTATTCAGAAAGCCGGTGCAACAAGATGATACTGTTTCATTCACCAGGTAGCGCGCAAAATTATGACATACTTTGGGGTACAGCAGTGACCTGGGGTACCATTTATTGCATCAGATGTAGCAACTATAATGCTGAGAGTCTGTAGATTCTCAATACCTTAGTTCTTGGTATTACATTACTTAATACCAAGAACTTACTAATTATTACTTGGTATACAAAACAAACTTGTGGTTTTATCTGTCATAAATAGTTGGCATTATGCCAATCAAATGACTAAAAAACATTGTAATCTTGGTTACTTACTGTAGAAGATGTTTTGGAGTTGCTTAATTGAAGGTGTGATAGATCCCAATTGTGATTTGTTCAATTGACTGATAAACTAGTACGCTGTCTAATTTATACCACAATGTAATCTAACCGTGTCAGGCGATGTGCGCAAAAGTATGTTTGATTTGTTTAAACATGATGAATACTATCTAACTTTTCTACTCAAGACATGACACATTATTTGATGTAAGTTCATGATAAGGGTTTTGTCTGCCATTCCACGTGCCACCAAAGAAAACCCTACAGAAATATATTATGCAGGTTGTCTTAATTTCTGTGAGGAAACGTGTAGTGTTGAGTGAGTAGAAATGGTCTTTTTGTGCAGCGAGGCATCAGAGCTGTCAAATTATGACAGTGTTTTTCTGCACATTGATACTGGTGTAATTTTTATTGCTGTCTTATTCTAGCAAAAATGAAGGGATGTTGGGTTTAAATTTAAAGTGGTCTATGGGCAACGGAGGTATTAACATTTCACAAATTTACCACGGCACATCTACCAGTGGAGGTTAAATATGCTGTGAAATTTTCAATAACAAACCTATTCAGATGTTTTCCTTTGCTACAGATCCGATTGCATTTTGTTTGTTACTAATCTAGCATCATTGAAACATTCTGTTTATACCCTGACTATGAATCCAAACATTGACCTTTACAATTTTCCTCATATTTTACCATGAACCCCTTCACTTGTATCAAGTTTGACTGCAGTACATCTTCCTCCTTTAAACCCTTCACTTGTATCAAGTTTGATTGCACGTACATCTTCCTCATTTAAACCCTTCACTTGTATCAAGTTTGATTGCTGTACATCTTCCTCCTTTAAACCCTTCACTTGTATAAGTTTGATTGCAGGGGTACATCTTCCTCCTTTAAACCCTTCACTTGTATCAAGTTTGATTGCACGTACATCTTCCTCCTTTAAACCCTTCACTTGTATCAAGTTTGATTGCACGTACATCTTCCTCCTTTAAACCCTTCACTTGTATCAAGTTTGATTGCACGTACATCTTCCTCCTTTAAACCCTTCACTTGTATAAAAGTTTGATTGCACGTACATTTTCCTCCTTTAAACCCTTCACTTGTATAAAAGTTTGATTGCACGTACATCTTCCTCCTTTAAACCCTTCACTTGTATCAAGTTTGATTGCACGTACATCTTCCTCCTTTAAACCCTTCACTTGTATCAAGTTTGATTGCACGTACATCTTCCTCCTTTAAACCCTTCACTTGTATCAAGTTTGATTGCACGTACATCTTCCTCCTTTAAACCCTTCACTTGTATCAAGTTTGATTGCACGTACATCTTCCTCCTTTAAACCCTTCACTTGTATCAAGTTTGATTGCACGTACATCTTCCTCCTTTAAACCCTTCACTTGTATCAAGTTTGATTGCACGTACATCTTCCTCCTTTAAACCCTTCACTTGTAGCAAGTTTGATTGCACGTACATCTTCCTCCTTTAAACCCTTCACTTGTATCAAGTTTGATTGCACGTACATCTTCCTCCTTTAAACCCTTCACTTGTATCAAGTTTGATTGCACGTACATCTTCCTCCTTTAAACCCTTCACTTGTATCAAGTTTGACTGCACGTACATCTTCCTCCTTTAAGCCCTTCACTTGTATCAAGTTTGACTGCACGTACATCTTCCTCCTTTAAACCCTTCACTTGTATCAAGTTTGACTGCACGTACATCTTCCTCCTTTAAACCCTTCACTTGTATCAAGTTTGATTGCACGTACATCTTCCTCCTTTAAACCCTTCACTTGTATCAAGTTTGATTGCACGTACATCTTCCTCATTTAAACCCTTCACTTGTATCAAGTTTGATTGCACTTACATCTTCCTCCTTTAAACCCTTCACTTGTATCAAGTTTGACTTGCACGTACATCTTCCTCCTTTAAACCCTTCACTTGTATCAAGTTTGATTGCACGTACATCTTCCTCCTTTAAACCCTTCACTTGTATCAAGTTTGATTGCACTACATCTTCCTCCTTTAAACCCTTCACTTGTAGCAAGTTTGATTGCACTTACATCTTCCTCCTTTAAACCCTTCACTTGTATCAAGTTTGATTGCACGTACATCTTCCTCCTTTAAACCCTTCACTTGTAGCAAGTTTGATTGCACGTAATCTTCCTCTTTAAACCCTTCACTTGTATCAAGTTTGATTGCAATACATCTTCCTCCTTTAAACCCTTCACTTGTATCAAGTTTGATTGCACGTACATCTTCCTCCTTTAAACCCTTCACTTGTATCAAGTTTGATTGCACGTACATCTTCCTCCTTTAAACCCTTCACTTGTATCAAGTTTGACTGCACGTACATCTTCCTCCTTTAAACCCTTCACTTGTATCAAGTTTGATTGCACGTACATCTTCCTCCTTTAAACCCTTCACTTGTATCAAGTTTGATTGCACGTACATCTTCCTCCTTTAAACCCTTCACTTGTATCAAGTTTGATTGCACGTACATCTTCCTCCTTTAAACCCTTCACTTGTATCAAGTTTGATTGCACGTACATCTTCCTCCTTTAAACCCTTCACTTGTATCAAGTTTGATTGCACGTACATCTTCCTCCTTTAAACCCTTCACTTGTATCAAGTTTGATTGCACGTACATCTTCCTCCTTTAAACCCTTCACTTGTATCAAGTTTGATTGCACGTACATCTTCCTCATTTAAACCCTTCACTTGTATCAAGTTTGATTGCACGTAATCTTCCTCATTTAAACCCTTCACTTGTATCAAGTTTGATTGCACGTACATCTTCCTCATTTAAACCCTTCACTTGTATCAAGTTTGATTGCACGTACATCTTCCTCATTTAAACCCTTCACTTGTATCAAGTTTGATTGCACTTACATCTTCCTCCTTTAAACCCTTCGCTTGTATCAAGTTTGATTGCACGTACATCTTCCTCCTTTAAACCCTTCACTTGTATCAAGTTTGATTGCACGTACATCTTCCTCCTTTAAACCCTTCACTTGTATCAAGTTTGATTGCACGTACATCTTCCTCCTTTAAACCCTTCACTTGTATCAAGTTTGATTGCACGTACATCTTCCTCCTTTAAACCCTTCACTTGTATCAAGTTTGATTGCACGTACATCTTCCTCCTTTAAACCCTTCACTTGTATCAAGTTTGATTGCACGTAATCTTCCTCATTTAAACCCTTCACTTGTATCAAGTTTGATTGCACGTACATCTTCCTCCTTTAAACCCTTCACTTGTATCAAGTTTGACTGCACGTACATCTTCCTCCTTTAAACCCTTCACTTGTATCAAGTTTGACTGCACGTACATCTTCCTCCTTTAAACCCTTCACTTGTATCAAGTTTGATTGCACGTAATCTTCCTCATTTAAACCCTTCACTTGTATCAAGTTTGATTGCACGTAATCTTCCTCATTTAAACCCTTCACTTGTATCAAGTTTGATTGCACATAATCTTCCTCATTTAAACCCTTCACTTGTATCAAGTTTGATTGCATGTACATCTTCCTCCTTTATTTCAGTATTATTCTGAGATTGAGAAGCCCCTGGACAGTGACATGACCGCGATGTTGTGGCGCACTGGCTCTGTCTTCCCATACATCGCTGGCAGTGACCTCGGTGACCTCAACGTCAAACTCCTCGCTAGCATCATCCAGGAACGAAGGTCTGCACCCGCGTTACAACACGACAGCACGGAAGGTGGCAAATCGGGTGACAAAAAGGATTTCAACTACAAATACTTGGAGGAGGTGGAGGACGACACCATCTTGATTCGTCGCTGGTTTGAGCGGCAGGATGATTACTACATTGGTGTCAACTTCGGCAAGAAGCCGGTGAAACGCAACTGGTCACGGTTCACGGTGATGGCTCAAGTTGTGGCGGATTCGGGGGAAGTTTACTCGGGAAATATAAATTTTCAGCAGCTTGTCCTTAAACCGAATCAGGTTTTGATAGCGAAAGTGACTAATTAGGTAGTTATTACTAAGCAGAACAATTGCAGTGGATGTTGTGGTTAATGGTTGTTAAAGTATCATTGTTATGAAATTCTATTAGATGAATAGAATATTCACCAATAATTGTTTCATGTTTGCATTACTAGTATTGAATACCAATGTACTTAGCTTGGTATGATATTATTTAGAATATTTGCATACTGCTGGGATAACGCATATCAATGTTTGTTGTAATTAATTTGCTGACTATGCTTTCTACAATGTAATCTTTTACAATATCAAGGTTGTGAATGATACAGCATTTAAAGTGTTACAGGGCAAACACTCATGTACAGAGGCCAGTTGATTTTATTAATAATATAACTGATGTTTACTCTACAATTTTGGCAGTTAATGATATATATATATATATATATATATATATATACATACAAGTAATACATTCCAATTTTATATATTACATATTTTATATCGGGTGTTGTGCATATTGTTTTATACAGGTTACCAAATTTAATTATTATAAACACACACATATATAAATATCTGTCCGACACCAACGTATGTAGATCATTTATCAAGCTCTGTTTGGCCGACTGCTGTTTTAAGCAGACCAAAACCAGTCTGCTAAACAGTTTAATCCCTGGATAATATATTTCAGTTCAAAATGTGATTACTGTTATGTCTAGAAATATACGTCATTATTTGCACCAGATTAATAAGTATTTTAGCAATTTTGAGAACATTGTATTGGGAGGTCATATACCTTGTGTACACGTACTGGGGTGGTCTGTAGTATAGGAAACTATACGCATAATTAATGGTCTACATATGCTGCACTTAGTAATATTATGTATACATCTTATATGTGCAGCTAATTAATTTTGATGTGATTATACATGTGCTTTTTTTCCCAAATGATTCTTATAGCAGCAAATATATATATATATATATATATATATATATGGTATATATCCATAAACAGTTGACAAGCATTCCAAAACTTCATTTGATGTATTTGGATTACATCTCTGACAAAATCTGCATTGTTAGTAGCAAGATATTTGTATTTTTATAAATAAACATATTGCATAAACATTTTGCGAATTATTTTTGATGTTACCCAAGTTTTAATAACTCTATGTGGCCTGCAAGTCCCATTTCCATGGATAGACCCAGCAATAATGTTATCAGAACAGTTTTATGAAGCATTCACTTTCTTATGATTTATTCAGTAAAATGATGTTTATGCACAAGGCATTAAACCAAACACTTTGGGCAAAGTAATCTTATGCCAGGTTATCAGTTGTGTGTTTGCCATTAATAAGGTTCATTTAAAAATATACACCTAAATGGATCAATTGTATCAACATCAAGTAATCATGTCCATTATGCAGCCGTTAACAGCCTTTTTTAATCACAAATGTCTGCATTAAGATCTCGGAGAGCAATTACCCTGTCTCTATTCAGCTCAACAACTAGACATACGAATATGAAAGACAGGCTGGTATTTCTTGCAAAAAAACAATTTTCCAAATGAAATATGACTTAAATAAATAATAATGCTGATGATGAAACACAGCAGACAAAACTGCATGCATTTCCAATGTGGTCCTCAATTTTTTTCTTTCAAGTTTAGTAATTTTCGACAAATGTCTACTTGAAATCCTGCCCAAATTTGTTTAGAAACCAACCGTATATCTATTTCCTATCTGTCGAATATAAGTCATCACACAGTAGCTCCACCTGGTGGTTAGTGTGTTCGGCTGTAACTCCTACACAAGAAGCACATCAAGACAACTGCAGTAGTAATAACATAATGATTTTTATTTTTCTCCCAACATTTTGAGCAAACATCTATACATGAGACTGTGATGTCCACTTGCTCTCCCTGCGTGGTCAGCTGACTAAGACAGGATGTCCAACTGGTCATCCCACCGGATGTCCGAGCGGTCACCCCAACCTGTCAGCTGACAAGAGGAAGAGGTTCAAGTGGTCACATTCACTGAACCGCCCTGTGTGTTGTCGCCTAGAGTACAGCTGTTCAGCACCAGGCGGCAGCACTGTTGCAGTATCGAAGTAGCAGGAAATCGATGGTATCACACTGGGAAAGTATAAAACTGACAATATATGTCTGATTCATTGGGGACAGTAATCTTTATACACATTCATCTCATGTGCACAGCCAAAGTTCATATTCGCATTGTTCACATGCACAATCTATACACTGTTGACATGCACAATTTATACAAGAACAGGGGCATTTCTACTACAACTGGATGACACTGGTTTGTCACGCACGACTTCCAGTATGTCGTGAATTATTTGAATTTATTTCTTGGCAGCGGTATCAGAACTTGTGTTCTGGATGTGTAAATTGTTTAGCTAGCTGGATCGGTCATCATACACGAATCAGTGTACACTGAGCAGGACCCTGCTTCAGCTGGACACACAAACAGATATATGGTCTTAAATGAGACACATTTAAAACCGTCTGTACATTAAGTTATCCCTTGTATTTTGGCACCAGTAATACAAGGCGGCAACGCGGATCCAACACAGCGTTCATTCTAACACGTCTCCATCGATATATACGTTATTGCTTATAAAACGTCTTTGCCTCAACGCTCTGTCAACATACCAATCTACATTTACCACATGCATACATGGTAGAAACATGGTAAGACACGTACTCAGCAGAGCTGTTTAAACACACGTTATTTCACACAAGATATGGCAATATATAAAACCGACCCTAGCAAGAGGAATTGTCTGAACGACCAGAGCTCACTGACTACAACATCTGTCAGATCTCGCTACCAACACAAACATCTATATATATATATATATATATATACACACATGCACACGATGCAACAAGTACATCGCAAAGGATTTTGAAATTTGCTAAGTGCTCTGTCTACTTTCAAACATTCACAGGTGCCCAGATCGTGGGTCATTTGTTGGATCTGATCTTGATATACAGTTGTGGTGCATTCTGGGATTTTATGACAACCATGGGAGATTCAAGATGGTGTCTGTATAAGAACTCTCGATCTATGACAGTTTAGACTGACTCAGTTTGTATGTTGTTTTCTAACTCTGATTGGAAACCAAATCGATGCCATCCATGGAGGTCTGTGAACGGGACACTTCAGCAAAAGTAGTTCCCAGAATGCACCATTCCCAATACGTTTCTATAACCTGGCATGTTGCGGATGTATGCCACCTCTTCAATCACCTCGTTTCACAGCGCACTCGCACAACTCGTTTTGATTTCTGATATGCAACACATCACACTTTTGAAACATGCATCCCATCTTTTAAGACTGATGTTCACGAACTCGCACACATCGTGGGAATGTCAAATTGACAGAACCAGTTTGAGCCGGATTCTACAAAGCATAAACTATGGAACACATGACTGGAGGCGTTGAGAAAGTGTAGGGATGAAAACAGGACATGCAGCATGTAAATATCGTGTCTTCTCACAATGACAGAAAAAGGATTACACTTTTGTTTTGCAAACTTCAGCTGTTGTCAGTCAGCTTCACCATTGTGGCCCTCAAGTAACTCACATGAGTAGGTACATCAGTGAGGCCATCTCTTGACACACCCATCACCTCATAGTCAGTTAGTCACACAGTGAAACTATCCGACTCATCAAAACCACGCAACTGTCAAATCAAAGTACATTTTCCCAACTGGATGAACAGAATCTGATGTATTGATTTACGCAACCCGGTGAACCTCCAGAAAACTGCAACAAAACAGCCATTAACATTTAATAATTATTTACAGCCAATTATGTGCCACATGTCTGAACAACTGATCACAATATACGAGTAAACCAGCCATCTGGGATTGAGCGCCATTGAATTATTGCACGTTTAGAGATGCGTGGTAACAAGATGGCAAAATCTGCCAGCAACGTATTTCACACATCAAAACACTGGTTTTGGCAGGTGGTCAATGTTTTACGACATCACGGTAAAAGAGCTTACCAATGGTATCGATTATTACATCTATACAGGTGCACAAACACGCAACCGTACACTACTTATAACAGTATCCTAGTACAGTTCTAACACGATACACCTGCTGTTATATGAATGATAATCATGTAACTGGCCTATCATACATCCCTACAATTGCAACCCAGTTTATTTCATGCCACAATGTCAAACAACGTCTCCTTCATGTCCAATGATTCCCGCAATAACGACAATGATTATTTCTCTTATTAAATACAAGTCAACACATATAAAAATAAATATAAGCCCTGAGAAATATTCTCATAGAAATGCATATGTTTCTTGTTAAAATTTCTGTACACGTTTCATATATATAATATATATACCTATCTCATCAGCTACGGGCCGTTCCATTTTAAAATCGCCGGGACGGAGGGCTGGAAATAAATGTTGAAATATACGCTACGTAGAGCAAGTGCTGACCCCAGAACGATGGGGTGAAAGGCGTCTAATGCACATCCCTCCGACCCCGAGTTGCTAAAGTGGAACAGCTGTACATGCATTGGTTATTTGTGCAGTATTCAATAAGAATGCACGCAGTTCTACGATTTTACACGATACAAATATTGCACCAGTGCAACAAGAGGCCTCTCCACATGCAACTTATACGTCGACCACAAACCATCTATCTAGCCTAGTGCTCAGCTACACATGCATCACCATACCCAGTCTTTAACAAACGGCAGATTTGCCAAATCACCTGCGAACCCCAACACTACCCCCCCCCCGCAACCCAGTTATTAGTAACAAACCATGTCAGTACCTCCGCTAAAACATAAACTTTGTTAAAATCACACACACCGCCCAGTTTTAAATACTATCGACTCGTAAAACAGCTGCAACGTATCCGATCAACACAACTGGTTAATCTTGATGACATAAGGCACAAACATCGAATAGGGACTGCATGACCCACATGCACACTGTGGTATTAAATAAACTATACACAAGTGTTATGCAGAACTAAAATTACTGGGAAAACATCGATAACACATCGATCTGCAGCGAATCTTTTAGTCCATGGAACACTTACAGTGGCATACACACTCCTCTGTTTAATATCAGCTCAACGTGGTTAATATCAGACCGATGCGATCTGGTGCACTGGTCAGTCTGTTTGATCAAGTCTGCTTTGATTGTTGTGCGGATGCTGCAGTGCTAGTGGTTTGTAGTCACACTGCCAGGCAACTGACTGGAAGGCTGGCGACAACACAGTCACTCAGTGACATTTATTTAGTCACTCAGTTTCACTCTATCATTACCACAAAATTTAGTCACTCAGTTTTATTCTATCATTATCACCGAACAAGTTTTGTCTTGGAGCAAACGACTAACACGTCTCGCTGGTATTTCCGTGACGTCGCCAACTGCTTCGCTAGCAACGATCATACACTTCAATTTAAACAGGGACTCTGATAAATTATATATGATGTGATTACGCCATTCATGAGCACATAAGTCGAGGTGCTATATTAAGTATGATTATATCGATTAGCGTTAACAAAGCTACAAAAAGATACAGGAAGTTGCATGCGATCTTCCGAACTAGCAGCATCTGTAACTGGGACATGTCTTCACAGTTTTAACATTCATGTGTGTGATAATGTAGATTCGCTGGTTACAAGGTGCAACAAACATAAGAGACAGCAGTGTATTTCAGTATATTTAAGATTTTCAAACCGAAGACAACTATAATGGTATATAGTTATAGACCTGCATTGCTGCCACTTGCACTGTTTTTATTTCTTTGGCACCACATATAAAAGGAACCTGGCTGACGATGAACACACACATCAATTGGATTGTGTATTTGCTTACTGATGCAAGCACCACGTTATCGCATATCAGGCTCCATCACCGTAGATACACACTTGTTTACATGTGCCCGTGTGTACGACTTCTCATTCACGCTCGTGATGTCGTAATAGACAACAACGCGGTTGTTACAAACGTAACAACGTTGGTAATCTGCAGTCAGACAGAATGGAGAGGATGGCATGGAGATCTCAACATTCGTACCTGAGACCTTCCACTATGCACACCTCTCAAAGACTGACTTGACTTACAATGTGCACTCGTTTGTGTGAAACTGCAACCACAGGGACCAGCCAAGAGTGCATCAGTTGTAGCAATGTCAGGCAATGCCTAGGCTGGCCTTCTGTGGCCCAATGGCCTTGCCATTGTACGGGCTGTGACCTCCGCTCGTGATTTTGGCAGGGAAGCGAGGCACCAAGCCATTGGACTGCGCCTCCATCATCATGCTGCCGCCATTACTCGTCGTGGTCTGATGCACGATGCTGCTGTCAAGCACGACGGCGGTCATGTTACTGTTCATCGATGGCGACTCGGATGGTGACGATGCTGACGACGCGTGCGACACGTCATTGTCACTCAAGAGGACGTCGTCGAACACACGCAGTGTCTGGTCGAGGTTGAAGTTCTCGCTGTGCCAGCTGAAAGGGCGCGCCACCGTGCCGGCCTCCATCTGGCTCGCCACGCGTCGCTGCTCTGCATACGACAGGTGCTTCTTCGCCGCGGCCGACTGGCTCGCCTTGTTGCCATGGTAACAGGTGCACATTGTGACGAGCGATGCGTCATTACAGAGTGCCGTCAGCATTGGCAAGGAGAGGTTCTTACTGTTGAGGCCGCGGATCTCGGCAGCGACGTTCTGCTGCTGGATGCCATGGAGTGGACATTCGGGGTTGACCACACTGACCGGTGGGGAGCCCGATGGGGCAGACACGGGCGAGCTCTTTTGGGGCGTTGATGTCGCTTCCTCCGAGCTCAGAGACTCTGTGAGAGACTGCAACAAAACGACAACAGTTACAGTCTCTGTCAACACTGCCTGTGTGATACACTGTCGGTGCTCAACTACACTACACAATGTCAGTGCTCAACTATTTGTTTATAGTAATCAAGGCAAGGCAATTTCTTCCATCACAAGGCATTTTCTCAGTTTTTGTTTCTCCAAATTTCACAGGTTTTCAATATTTGTAAGCCACGATAAATTATAACTACATAAAAACCCTTAAACCAAATTTCTCTTTGATAATATTGACATATTTGCTGATTTTAGCTTACAATTACTGATGAATATTGGATGCGATCATTTGATGGCTAGCAGATGATATTCTGAATTAACACTTGACAAAATTTATGAATATGCTAGCTTTGCATTTGAACCAAAATGTGTACTTGCACAAACACAGGTGAGCCTCACTTTTCAGTCACTTCAAAAGTATAGTCACTTGCAATTAAGGTCACTCTATGATAGTACAAAGCTGTTTCCATAACAGTGATGTGTAAGGCAATCAGTTCCACTAGAGTGGTCACTTTCAAGTTACTTTTGCCCAAGTTCGAGAGTGATTGTACTAGTAGCAGTAAAACTTCTGTAATGCCTAGTTGACCCAGGACAATTATTTGGATGGGGCGCTATATAAGAAGTATATTATTACTATCCTCCAGAATCTGAGCTCAGAACCGGAAAATACAAACATCACGCATAACCGTGAACGGGGATAGGCAATATTTAATTTGTATCAGCAAATTTCAATATACGTTTGCTTAATTATTACGTAATTAACTGTACCTGATCGCCCCATGCCATGCCTTCTCCAGGACTGTGTGGAGCCGGGACCGGTCTCTTCTGACTGACCTGTCCACTGGTCTCTGACAGGACCACTGCGTCGGTCGGCGGGGAAGGACCCGCAGTATCTGTACGCGGGATGTCCGTGTACACGGAGTACGGCTGCTGCATGACAGGTGCTGACATCTGGGGTGCTGACAACTTGCGTAGAGCAGTGTTGGTGGAGAACCCTGGTGAGGGTGGTAGACTCCTCTGCCCCGGTGCCACGCTGACGACTGGCAGCAGTGGCTCGAGTGGCGACATCTGGGGAGTGCTCTGAAGACTACTGCGACGGTATGCATCGTTCGGCGGCGGCAGTGGCATTGTCGGCGCCAACTGCGGCACGGGGTTATAACCCTCGACTGGGTACCCGTTGTTGGCATAGATGGCGCCGGTGTGCAGCGTAGTGGGCCTTCGTGCCGGCTGCATCATCATAGCCTGACCCTGCTGGATGTACGTTCCCGGAATTGCATTCGCCACCTGCTGTTGCATATTCGTGCCCTGCTGGTACGCCCCCTGGTGGAGCGACTGCGTCGAGGCTGGGGTGGGGCCGGGGGCAGGGTATGAGTGCGCCACCTGGAAGACAGGTGGGTCACAGCGCTGTGGCATCGACGCGACATACGTCATCGGCTGGGCCACCATCATCTGCTGGGGCGGTGGGGCGGTCACTGACTCCGCCACGTACGTGTTGACCGGCCGGACGGGGGTAACAGACGTGCTTGCCACCCCGCTCACTACCTCCCCCTTGAGGGGCGGCACGGGACCACTGCTGACGGTCATCATGGGGGAAAACATGAGTCGTTGTATACGAGCCTCGGCGGCCACTGGTGACGGGATCCGCATCGGCGGCGGCACGATAACGGCTGCGGCCAGTCGTCCGCTGCTGTGGTGACTCATATTGCTGCTAGAGCGCGCCACTGGCTGTTGGATGTTGTAAGCTGGCGCGACTACTGCAGCGGCGGCTGGTGGCTTCGTCTCACGCACATCTGCATAAGCAAAGAGTGAACTGAACCTTACCAGTGGAATAGTTTAACATTTACTGTCATACACTACTGACATCCTTACTGCTTGTAATATTACCTGGCTGTTGTTTAGGATTTACTAACATCCGACTATCCTGCGACACTTGACTTATAGTGTGAAGTAAACATGGTTGCAAGTACATGATCTTGTGCATTTCACGTCCTGTCTAATACATTCTACTAGAGTTACCTTCCTATAAACAAGGTCGGTCGGTGTAACCATAAACATAAATGTCATTCTGAAAGGCCTAATCCTAGGCGAGAGTCAAGCTTACATTGTGCCTTGGGCAGGGTGAAGGGCCAGTTCTGTTGAGTCTTCACCCCACTTTCCGCCCTGCCAGCCCCGCCTGTGAACCCTCTAGGGTACGTCGTCAGCCCGGCAGTTGTGCTCACAAACCTCGGTGGACTGTCAATGATGATCTCTTGACCCGGGTCATCTACAAGAGACAATCACACGTCACCGTCAGACTCGGTCAACTCAACCACTCTACAGTGTCACACAAATGTCTCCTGGGCTTTCACAATAAGTGAATGACAATCAGTGTAGCTATGACAATGATCATTAAATAGTAGTAATAGTAAAATAATAATTAACTCTCATAGGATCTGAGCTTAGGGGCACAACATACAATAATCATTTGGCATAATTGTGAACGGGACATCCATAAGGTATCATCAGGGCAAAGACCACGGAAAGTTTAGGGTAGGAATGTGATTTTGTTTAAACAAATAATCTTGAGTTTTTTTTTTACAAATGATAGCCGTTGTTTCTGGTGATTCTAGAGTACAATAGAGTTGAGTCCAGCTCTGTGTGCACTACTGAGAAAGCACAGTTGTCAATGTTGACCTTAGTTTTCTGAATGAACAAATACTAGGGAACAGATGATCTGAGTTTCTTAAGATATCTGAAAAATGCAGGAGGCTGTGCAGTCTCCACCATCCACAGAAATGTGTTTTTTCCTAGACCACTATCAGTGAATGTTGAATGTAAAGGTTCATGATTACGTTTGTCTTTAATTGTGGTAATTAGTGCATTGTTGTTAGTTTAAAGATATTTTAAAGATAACCAGATGAAGTTATACCTTGAAACTTTGATAAAACATACTACGTCAATCACTAGCTGTCACACTAATATGTTGCATCATTTTTACTACAACAAACACATTCAACTTGAACTCACTGTCAAGTTACTTCGGTTCTGAGAGGTTGTAATTCTGGATTTCCAGTACACTGGATGGACTGTTGTTATCTGGGATCCATGCATTAACTTAAGATTTATGTAAGTGCATCTCCTGCCAGGTGCTGAGTTCCACTCATCTCTGTGTTCATTCACCACGTCCAATAAACCAACTGGTGGTGTGCGTATTTAAAAATCAAAAGTTCTTGCATTTCCAGGGAGCGTTTTGTGTATCTGCGATAACCATGAGAGTGGCCAACTGCTCTCCCACTGTGTGAATATGTTTGAAACTATCCAAATACCATAAAGACAACATGTGCGTGGCTCTCTACTCCACAGGTGGGTGTACGCCAACACTCTGTGATTAAACATAATCCTCTGGTTATGTTGAACCACTGGCAGTGCCATAGAGACAGTCGGAATGTCAAACATTCCACACGTGGCATGGACTAAGTTGGCTAAGCCTGTGAACACTGACAGACCCCACTCTGTACAGAGACGGCCGTCCTGTGCCGAATCCGGATAACCACACTGAACTGGCCACCCACCGTGGCCCGAGGACAGCTTTGTAATGACAATAGTTATCCTGTGTGTTCACATATAAGCGATGTGGCCAGGTGTTGGATCATTCAGGCAGCACAATGACAGAATCAGGCTTACACAAACGCCCAGTATTGTTGTGTTCATCCCACAGGGGTGATTACAGAAACACTGCTGGAGAGTTGCAAACTTTCTAAAAGATATCTTGGCAATGGCTACGTGAATACAATCTGAAATATGTAAGCACGCACTGGATTCCTGCTGCGAGAAATTAAACACTTCTTACTAGATGTTGTTCAATGCTGAAGATTATCTATTGGACAGTTTCTCAGTGATTGCGATCAATAATTACAGTAATTTTCTTAAACTCTGCCTATCAGCATCGTGTATTGTATTTTTCATCTACTTTTCGCTTACCAAGCTGACCATGCAACATCTTCCTAAACTGTTTGGAAATCACATTTAATCAATATTAATGATTTTATTCTTAACAAATCCCTGCATACATCTGTGATACATTTCACTTTCATAAATAAAAAATCACAAGATATTCTTGATTCCCAGAAAATATTCACAAACAAAATTTGCGTGATTACAGGTTTGTGTCAAATGTTTACAATAATTACACAAAGTGAAAAACCCATGCAACACAAACTGGAAATAGTTTCTGAGACATTGTTTTGGGAATGTTTTGATAGTCTTCCTGTGATTGGGTACAGTGGGACTGGCAAATGTACCAAGAGCCAAGTAGCTAGCAAGCAGCCAGTTAGAAGCTGACACACAAACAACACGAAGCAATAGTGACCACGCATGCATCTATATTACTGCTACTGTGTGTTCTACCAAACTGATTGTATGAGATTCTTATAATTACACCATTGTACACCAGTATACAAATTTACCTGCCATTTGCACAGGCCTAACAGAAATTAAATTACAAAATATATTCAAACAAACATTTGTAACAAATCAGAACCAAGCAAAACTTTGTTATTGTCCTATTACCAAAATAATTCGTACGTAAAGAAAGTCCTTTTGACAAATTTTCTTGCAGGCAACCAGAAATTAATTTCTGAACACCAATCATTGTTTCTGTTAGTTGGATTGGATAAATTAATAACTCTCCAACCAACAGGAATGCATGCAAGACCATGAATGAGGCACTGGGTTAGAAACGACGGGACACAACACAACACAACATTAGAGAAAGCAGCAAGCACACACCTTCGCTCTCCTCAAAGCTCGTGTACTGTTTGCCAATGTCACTGGCAATACCTGAGGTCGTGTTTGAACTCGCCGTGCTAGTGACGGAGATGCGCTGCGTGAGACACGCGGGCCTCGGTGACGCCCTCTGGCGGTGGGCCCGGCGACTGCCGGATGAACGCGATGACGTGACAGAGGTCTTGCGACACAGTGACGTTCGCTCCGACATGTCGTGAGCGTCCCCGTTGACGTACATTTCACGGAAGCGCCGATCTTCCACCTCCATGTGTCGTAACTCCGCCAGTCTGTGACACGTGGTGAGTAAAATTAACATTGATAACTTTTATTTGTTAAGTGTCGTATTTCCAGGATAAAAGATGTGTTCAGAGGAGCGTAAAACATATTGTCAAACATTTACCATTAGACTAAATGGCAGGTTATTGTCCATTTAGGATAAACATATTACATTACATATATAAATTACAAGTATATTAAAATAGATGTTTAAACATATCAGAAAACGTTGTGGTTAAGATGGGTCTGTTTCAAATGAATAAAACCAACCCATATGAATGACCAATGTGACAATGAAAAAACAGTTGTATAAAACAAAACTGCAATTAAATCATACGTGATATTTAACAAAGTCACGTGTAACGCATTACAATGAGCGTTCACTGTATTTACAATAGTTGCCATAAAACAAACTAATGGTGACACTTTGCAGCATGCACTCAAGTCACAAGTGCAGTAGCTTGTGGGAAGCACTATTGTTGTAAGGGAGCATGTATTGTTTGCACATACCTAGGCTGAACGGACATGTGAAAGAGATGGGTACTCTGGCACTGTGCCAGCAGGTACTTGGACCGTTCATCGCTGCCGGTGTAGTAAGTGAACTTGCGCCCAGATGGTGTGTCGATTGCACGAATCTCAAACTTCTTCTTCTGCAAAGGATCAGTGAAAAGGATTTGATATTTCGTCATAAAGTTTCCTTGATGAAGCTTGGTAGATGTCTGTGTTACACATTTATGTTTACTGCAATATAAAAAAATTGTCCGTCTGTTTCTCCAGTTCCATAGTTTTTCAAATATCTGTTTCGGTTGACTTTAATCAAGACAATAATTAAGATACTTAGTAAATAAGACTTTCTGTTGCAAAATATTTGGTTTTATTGTCACGCATTAGAGTTGTTATGGGTTATTAATACTTCTTGAAATATTAATTCTGACATAGCGTAGTTCATGGATAAGAACAACGTTAAGAGAACATGGCTGACCTTCACGACCCACATATCACTTACCTCAAAGTACAACTTAGCTATGCTGGCCCACAGAAATGTTGACAGCAAACTTTTGAACCCGTTCAATTCCTGAAAGAAAAAAATACATATAAGTTGACACACTGCACAAATGACACAAACAATGATGGACAATTCCAGGGTTTTTTATAAAGAAAAAATTGATTCCCATGTACAGTCGCTTTGACAATCCATTCTAGCCTTTTAATACCCCAACAATACTTATTATGTGGTTTCACAACCTTTGAGAGAATAAAATGAATGACGACGTAATTAATCATGTTGAGTAAGGATAATAAATGACAGTAGCAACACATTGACATGCAGTGTATGAAACACTTCACTGTACACCAGCATCACATGCATCTGATGGTCACAAGAGTGACATAGCAAACATTCCAGTGTCACATATACGACATATCAGATTACGATAACAGATTGAGTGGCCTGTAATTTATGTATTATAGTGGCTGCCTCGACACCTGTGAGGAACTGAAGACATACGCTTAACGTACACATCAGGCGATCGTACGGTCCCATTATTACCATGGCGATATATGTTTCCATCAAACCCTCATCAGAAGAGAACAGATATCACATTCCACAACTGAATCAATCACGTTTGATCCAAGCAAACTCTATGGAACTATCCCATCGAGAGTTGTGAAATTTGTCATCATGATTGGACAAAAAAAATCAATTTCTTCTGGGCACAACAAAGTTTGTTCACTTCTCAACAAAACATCCTTCTGCAGATAGCAGGGTGAGCAAAAGAAAAACTATGTCCAGTAATTACGTTCCTGAAGGTCACAACTGAAGGTTACTGAGATGTTGAAAGCAAACATGTGCAGAAGAAATTGTTATCTAATTTATCCCACCGAGGGAAAATTGTCAAACACCCACCTCATAAATCTCAAGCCCCTTTGGGCAGATTCCAAGCCATGCTGTGCCGAGCGCATCGGTTTTCCGCTTTTTCAGCTGGTAGAAGTGCAGGTTGTGGGCAGTAGGGGGCGCTGAAACATCCTTTATGTAGTGCATCTGTGCCTCCATCTTTGTCATGCCGTGCAGGTCGCGATGCATCTGGGGCATGTTTCGGCGGATATAGTCTGCGCCGTGCTTCAACAGCACCTGCATGGGTGATAATAGGCACATGTGAAGTCAACTGGTATATCTTGGGTAATAATGTGTGTTTCCCTGGCAACAGCTCAAACTACACAACTACACAATATGATATTAACGGAATTTGGAAATGTCACTATACACGGGTATTATGGTATAACGGAATTTAATTTGGAAATGTCACTATACACAAGTATTATGATATTAACATAATTTGGAAATGTCACTATATACAAGTATTATTATATTAACATAATTTGGAAATGTCACTATACACAGGTATTATGATATTATTTGGAAATGTCACTATACACAAGTATTATGATATTAACATAATTTGGAAATGTCACTATATACAAGTATTATTATATTAACATAATTTGGAAATGTCACTATACACAGGTATTATGATATTATTTGGAAATGTCACTATACATAAGTATTATTATATTAACAGAATTTGGAAATGTCTTGTCCCATCAGCTGGTGAATAAATAAACATAACAGTGACGCTTAACTTGTGATTATCTCGCTGCGAACACAGATGAGATTTAAACAAACTTACAATGACTTATTACGAAATGTATCGACACTAGATCTGTCGGCATACAGGGCAGTCGACTCACCCATGCAGGGAAATACTCGCGGGGATCGAAGTAGTTTTGCGAGTCATCGTGACAGTTGCCGTGGTCGGCCTGCAGAGCATACGCCGCAAACACAAAGCATCGTTCCTCTGCCACCAGGTGGCTATAGTTGACGAGGTTGTCTCGTACTTGCAGGTAGTAGAGATAGCGCGTCGTGCGCTCTCTGCAAACACAGTCATGAGACGATTACATACAAGTTTTGTCAAATACAAAACACTACAATTTAATAAACACACTTTTGAGCTCAGCTATACTGTAAGTGAATTCCAATTCTAGAATCAATGTACTGTTTATGAAGTATCTGAAATCTGCTAAAATGTGTTTAGTTTCTTAGTTATTTAAAAATTATCTCATTCTGTCTTTATAGCTTTTAATAGTAATAGTAATTGTAATACTTCTATAAAGCCTATATCCTTGAAAAGTCAAGCTCAGAAGTGCAACAAAAATACAATTTCAAACAAATGTTTTCAATTTTTTTACGAAAGGTGGTTAGGGTTTCAGAGGGTCTAAGTAAAAACACTATGCCATTATTTTTAGACAAGAACGTACTTGAGAAGTGCAGCATGCTCAACGTAAAACTGCACTCGGAAGTGGAACGTGGTCAGAGGTTGTGGGTCTCCAATCTGAAAGAAAACTCACAAAATTACAACATGCCACTGATAACAGTATAGAATTCAACTGACGCATATGTACATGTATGTAGATACAAATTAAATACACTTTTCATGCAATTAACATGGGCATTTACATTTTTTAAACGGTACAGGTTATTCTTCAATATGCTGGTAAAGAAATTACATATATTTTTCCATCCAGATGAATCCCCTGGATAAATCTTAACTGTAATTTTATATTGTGTCAGATATCACTGACTTAGTTTTAAATTAGGAAGATGGCAGTAGCAAATGATATTACATAAAAACGAAAGGAAAACCAACGTCAACTAATTATATCCCTGAATTCTTCATATCAACAACTAATGACATGTCAGCCAACTAGGACCTGTGTCACCTCTAAGTGTCACACTTTGACCCGAGTCGCAAGGTCTAACAATTACATGTGAACAGGTATGCTGGTCACCTGTGACAGTGAGACAGATGTTCTGCCAACTCTGTCAACAGGCACATAAACCACTGCATGGTCCATTTGACATTTAAAGGCCCCACGAAAAGGGTAATTAATTATTACCGAGCCATCACCCTAACCTGTACAGAAATTGTACCATTGTCCATTCACTGGCAAATAAATTTTACGTGGTTGTCACTCCTCCACAGAACCAGTTTCCTGTACCATGTGCAGGCACATTACTAATATCTAGAGAACAGCCATTGTCAATCTGTCTCGTTAAATACTACATGACATATCACACCACACACGCTGTGCCATCGAAGATAACTTTCAACCAAGGAACGGAATAAAACTTTGTGACCTCGTAAAAAGCATTGTGCGCGTTTGCATTCCAACGCAGCATCGACCGAGGCGCTCGAAATGTTACATGCTTAAAAAAATATCTCTACAGGTACGACAAGACGACTCCGCAACTTTGGCGTTCCTCATGCGGTGACCTTTCCCTATTTAGGTGGAGCGAGCAAGATGCCACCACAAAGACCGGTATGTGCCGGCCGATTGGTTTATGCGATCAGACGTCGGCATGACAGCAATGTGCCTGGTATATGGCCTTCACCCAGTGTCTCTAACGACCACGGGGCACTTCATAGACTCGCACAGACCACGATGAATATGCAAAAGGCAGGAATTGCTTTCAAATTTTGACAAATCATTACCATTGTCTATTAGTGTTTGTCACATTTTTCTCCTAGTTCCTGTCAATGGTCATTAGACACACTGCTGTATCCTTGAGACATCCACATTACATTACATCATCACTACGTAACTACACCTACAACCATTGCACCTACAGTGACTATGCCTACCTCAGGCCAGGTATTCTACTATTGCAAAGCTCATCTTTGGCAACAGTATAACCTTATGATTATGCAACAACCTTTGATTAAAAATCGAAAAACACTGTCAGATAAATGGCAGGAACATACGATTAACACTGACATGATAATCCCCCTGCGAGGCCCAATGTAATCGTCACAGGATCATTTGACAACAAAGCGTCTGCCAGACACTTCCAGGAAAGCGACAAGGTGTGAGTCATGCTGACGTAAGATCTAAGATCATCCACACACGGGCGCACAGTGCCTGGACCAGTAACCGGACCACTCCAGAAGATGAAGTCATGCGCCCCATGGCCCCTCACTGCGCCCCACAATGCACCACCCCTAGACCCACCCCACGCCCCGCACTGATCCAGCCAACCTGCATCGCTGGCAGATTCCCTTCGTATGTGGCCATTATATGACACCACAAAACCTCAGAGAGTCGACAGGAGACGTATGGGTGTATGTTTACAGGGAATCCGTGGAATGGCGAGAGACTACATACATGGTCACACATATACCACACAGTCACACACACGCCCGGTAATTCCCCACATTCATGTAAGGGTTATGTGCTATTTGATTTTCACATCCGTTCGACATTACTGCTATAGTGAAGCAATGCGCACCACAAGTTAAAAAGTATTTAGTTATTCTGATTGGATTACTACACACATAACCTTACAGAGAGAACTAAGTCACAGATAAGCTTCACATATTGTGTTCATGTGCAGTTTGTGTGGATATGTTAACGTAGTAGACATCCGTGAGCAATGTGTCTAGGTTGTGGCAATGTATCTGGTTTGTATCTTAATAATCATCAATTAAATCAATAATGTCATATTTGACTGCATTTTTGTCACATCAAATAATCTCTCAGAAAACTCACACACTAAATATAAATCTCCATTATACAGTGCAGACACAAATATATTATATCAGCATTGCTGGATAAAACAGTAATGTCATTGGCATTGCTTTGAATCTTGACCTAACATTTATAGATGTCTTAATACCGTCTTCATGTTTCTCAGAAGTAACTGAAAAACGTGCATTGAGAATTATTCTTTTATTATTATTTTTACCATTTATGACATTATTAAATTTTATTTTTATATCTGCCCTGTCACCATAACATCAGATCTGTCCACAAACAGTGAAGCTGAGGCATGATTTGGTCTACATTTGAGACGCGTGACAAAGGCCTGATGTTTCTGTTGTTCCCAGCCAGCGAACTGGTTCCTATCAGCTTGCTGTGGAATGCAGATAGTGTCAAGAGAGGCACACACAGAGACCCGCAGAGGCACACACAGAGACACACAGCGCGTGACACTGATCAAAGATATCAACAGGGACCACAGAGTGAGACAGAAGCCTGGAGCTGCACAGAGAACAAACTTGGAGCAAATGGCTCCACTCAAGCACGGGGTGTGGACCTCCCTACTCAGCAAGCTGTCCCTTAATTAGCTAAGGAGCTGCACATGGGACAAACTTAGAGCAAATGGCTCCCCTCAAGTGTGGGGCTGTGGACCTCCCTACTCAGCAAGCCACCGCTTAATTAGCTAATCAACAGCTCGCTTTTTTCCTAGCAACATCTGACTAGATGTCCATAACATTTCCCTCTTACTGGATACTCTTTCTGATAAGCATTTCATTTTGCTGCATTTCAGTTACTTATGGGAGAATTACCCCCATGTTCCTGCGGTTATTTTGAGTGGCTGTGTACACGCTTACAAGTATGTGTGCAATTGTGCAAAAAAGCTAACCCATTTTAATATCAGTGCATGTAATTGTTATAACTTAAATGCAAACCGAATCAGATACTTTGTCTTGGAATGTGCAAACTGTATTATGTATTTTTGTAAGAAATAATATTTATAAACAAACTGCACCAAACTGTCAGTCCCAGGATACAGTAGCAACATCTCGTATAACCTTGGGTAATTTCTTTCGCCTCACCTGCCCTGCGTCTGCCTACAGGAAGAGACACTAGCAACCATTGCGTCTCCCTCCCACAGGCAGCGAATGCATTCATTCCTAAATATCCTACATGAGGGAATACATGACCTGTCGTGGAATCACAGAGTGGAATCTCTGTCTCTGACCACTGGATCTGACCTCCTACACATGAGAGCTGTGAGAGGTGGTGTGTATGACAGCAATGTCTTGCTGCCTCCTTACAATACAGGGGTCAAATTCCAAAAGTGGTACAAAGATAGATATCCATTATAACATGGTGGAAAAGAGCCAGTTTTTTAAGACGTCTACCACTGACCCATTGCCAAGTCCACGAGGCTGCCAAATAGCCAGAAGCATTGTGAGAGAGCCAGGGAATGTTGAGGGGACGGGACAGTGTCTCGAGGACTCTGACATTTGCCGTCTGACAAGTGCTCTGAAATAAGTACTAAGACCTGTAAAGACCTCATTCACACAGAGGTGACAAATTCCAGCACATCACAGGAGCACCGAGGTGAATAATGACGACACGGTTGTCGGTTGATGACATGTGTAGTGACACACGGTGACACTGTGATACCGACAGACCTGCCACAGTGGTGTTGCAATATGATCACAGTCACAGGTAAACACACCTAATGATTTCACCATTAGTACATTATGACTGGCGCCCAACCAAAGACGGCCTCTGACGCTGGGCACGCCACACCGCAATGTACTTTCCACGAGTCACACGCATGAATGAGTCCTGCTACATACCGCTACACCCCTTCACAAAGACGTGTCACAACCCAGCTGAGCGCCTATTGAGAACCTGCTATTCACACCGCCGTGTGTGACCAACCATAAACGGAACGCCGCGTGCGACCAACCGCAAACGGAACGGATGACGTCGGCGAGAAGGAATTTGCTGCCGGTGTCCAGACTAACTGGACAAGGCCGAAATGTTGTTGATCGTGCTGCACTAGTGCGGTAAATGGAACCTGGTGCGCAGTTGATGCTAAGCAGTTGGCCCCAACCGTAAGGTTACACCTGTCATCAAAACGTTGTTGTCAATACAAGTTGACCATAACACTGTCCTTGACCAACTGGGCTGACAACAGAACAATTGGCTCGTGGCAGTGACAAAGTAGTGTCCAGCACTCATGTCCAGCACTCATGACAGTTGATGGACACACAAGGTCAACTGTCCACTGACATTCATATCAGCTGTGACGTGCAAGAACAAAACATGACAACCCAACAACAGATCCACAAATAAAACATTCCTGATAACTGCTATAAATGTATTGAAAAAAACCAGGCACAATCTAACATAACAGGAATAGTTCGTTCTTGCTCCGATTTATCAATGAGATGACACAGCAAATGTAGTGTTCAGACAGTGTCTCTAGAAGTGATAAACCAGATCGTCTGCAACTTGATCTGACGTGCAAACAACTAAAACAGGCCAACTTTTGGTATGCTATTCAAGATAGCCCGGGCTTCAAGTGTGCACTGTATGATTCATTTAAATCCAGCAGTATTGATGCAAGTTATTTCACATTGTTTTATCAGACCGTACTCGAAATCTTGAGTCATATTCCGGCTGACTACCACTTTTAAAATTGCTATCTTTGGTGCCATACTTTCGAGATTAATCTGTTTTACAAATGGGACCCCAAAAACGGAAAATGCCATGTTGTCAGCTTTTGAGAAATACCCTGCAGTATAAAAAATACAAGCAAACACAGGTGAAGAAGTCAACGCAGAAGGGTGCTAAATAAAGTGGGTGCCTATCAACTTACGGTGACTCTGCGGGAAGCCTTCCACTCGGCTGGCAGCAGCTTCTGCAGCTTGGCGTCCAGATCGACAAAGTGGTACTCCCCATCTACAACATAAAACACACAGTCACTGGCTGATGTCTTCTCCCAGTTCCATCAACTTGGTCCACAGCGACCAGTAAGCATCATTAATGATGGCTATTTATACAGCTGGACAGAGCTGGCTGTACTCTGCAATATGTATGTAATTAACTGTATATTTCTACAGGTGCTACCAGAGACTGTGCACAATTGTGTACAACAAGTGTGTACATGTCTGCCTCTGGCTGTCTTGTATAACATACAATGCATCTATGAATACCATCTGGTTGTGTAAGGCTACAGATGGCTGCTTCGTATAACATACAAGATATCCATGCATGCCATCTGTCTATATAACTACAGATGGTTGTCTTGTATAACATACAAGAAGTCAGGTAACAGCAGCTGGTTATCCAGGTGTGTACAGGGCTCTAGATACACGTTATACACAACATAAATTGCAGCTAGTTAACTATTAACTTTTAGCGTGGACACCATTACATTTACAACAGTCCAAAACACACCACAAACTACACACTGGGTGAAGAACCATTTAAGAAATAGATTTTTATTCATAATATAAACTAAATGCCCTGTTTTACATTTAAATATATTACCATGAGAATAAGATGGTAATTCTTCCCCGAAAAAGTTTCATAGATCTCTAATTAGAAAGGTGTTACAGGTAACATGTACCAGCCTGTTGAAAGAGTTGATTTTGATCGCTTCTATTAGATCATTAGTGACAGCCAATTATCACATGCCAGAAATTAATTACTCCCATGTCATGCATTCAGCCTGCTATGCTAGGAAAGTAAACAGTTATTTAGCCTGCCTGCTGACAGGTGATTACACACACAATCAGTCCACTGTAAACAATGCCACTGTGGCTTAACCATATTAATCATCCGGCTAATCCTATCTGGTGATCTCTGATCCCATATCTATGATTATAGTTGATTAAGCAATTTGGGCGATTCTGTGAGTGCACAATTATGCGAACCGTGGGAAGAACATGCAGTAAGAGATGACTTTAATCCAGGTTAGGAAAAATAAGTAGCACCTAAAAACAGAGCAGGCAGTGCGTGTTAATGAGCACAGTGTTCTAACTGCATTGATTTCATGACGTTGACCTAACCACAAGTGTACTGTAATGGCAAAGTACTTTTCTGCTCCACTGCATTACCAGTAATATCATTAGTACTCTATGAATGGCTGCTGGTGGTTGTTTTGGCAACAGTTCCACTCCTTCGAGTGCTGTCTTCAAAAATTCCCCATATAAGCATTACCCAGGTAATCATACTTGTAATTGTTTATTGCTAAACCACAACTGCAAAAGATGATGTGCTCGTATAACTTCAAGAATCCCTATTGTTTTACATTATTTGGACACCATTAAAACTGTATAAGAAACACTGGATTTCATTTGACTTAATAGTAGAAATCTCCATGTGAAAACGTCCTGGACTGCATGTGACAATACTGACAACTGTCACAGTAGCGCCAGTAGTTTGTTCTTGTTCACCTGACCCATTGTGAGCAGAGAGCAATGGCTCCTGAGAGCATGTACTAAGTAGTAGCTACATGGGTAGTACTAGTAGTGTACATCAGATTGCAAGGACCAGGTCACAAAAGATACTGTCACATGATTCCACACAATCAGTTAGTGTACACTTTGTGTCAGAAATAGCTGCAGCGTGTATGACAACTGCGATGACATGGTCAGACTGTCTGTTGCCAGATCGTCAAGACTGCCGCTCTGTGACATGCATTCCACCGGTTGAAAAAAATTGGTTCCTTGGAAAGTGTGCCACAAGTGTCATTACGCGCCACCCATCATTGACTATTTCCTACGTGACGTCACCTCGACCAGATGACACCCCGATTCATTACATCAATCAGATAACTGTAGCATCAATCACGTCAGTGATAAAAAACAGGGTGACGATTCAAGATCTGGAGCATTTATTTAATTTACTGTCCCCCTATTGCGGGCGTACTTTGAGAGGGTGCGAGAAAAAACCACCAAAGTCACCTTTTCTATTGCGGCGAGTTGTTGCCATAAACAGCTCTGACATTCAATTTAACACCAACTACGCAGGGTGAAAACACAGCTTTATGTTCAACAAACAAGAACCGTGCTGCGAATGAATCATCGGCGTGACGTCCATAAAAAGACGCTGGTCCCTACGTGAGCTCGCGGCGCAGCTGGACCGTTAAAGACCTTCGTGCCCTACAAAGCGCCTGTCATCTCTGTTTTGTGACGAATGCACATGGGGGTGACATATCGATCAAACTCGACCTGTTTTAATTGTTAATTCCTGAACATGACACCCAAACAGATGACGGATTCGGCAAACAAGCCGGGACATGTCGGGCATTCAGGGCTGCCCAGCACACATACTGCCCCACTCAGCCAGCAACTGGTTATTAAACAGAGAAGGGGGGCAAATACTTCACGCATCGTCGAGCAGTAAATACATAACAACTACCAGCAGTCGCTAAGACACACATTGGCTGACAAAAAGAGAGAGCTTAGTCGGCACGCAAGGCACGGCTAAAAATACAAAGCTCCAAAATGACAGAGTGGTGAGGCGGAGGTGATGATTCTTTGGGAATGTGGGAAATACCAAAAAAAGGATTTGGTTGATTTGTAAGGTACGATGGTTAAACATGGTTAAAGATAGGACTGGGAACATTTACCATGGTATGTTGTAGGGTAAGAGACAGGACTGTGGGTTCATTTTGCACTACTGCATAAGTATCAGGTTTCACCTGTTATCCTTCAGCACGATAACTAAAATGGTGTGATTCCTACTGGTCCGAGGTGTGCACAGGTTCATTCCTACAGCCCATTTTGCTGTGCTTTGTCTAAACCCATCTGCTGCATGTTGCCTGGTAGTTTTCTATATCAGAATGTAGCGGTGCACCAGGACAAATTGCCAAATTTTATCACGGCCCTACGCCTATCCTAAATAACCCAACAATACTTGGCAGAATTGGTGAACTAAAGTGAATTGTTGTCATGTTAACACATCTGCACATTAATCTATCTGTACACAATGCCTCCTTTACAAACAGACAGTGAAACCTCACCAGTATTAAGGTCACACTTTGCACTGGGCAAAAGCGACCTGATTTGCCAGGTGACCTTATTAGCAGGATTAACTTCCTACACTCTACTCGGAATGGAACATGTTTGGGACTATCCTACGGTGACCTTAATTACAAAGTGATTACATTACCAAGGTGACTATTAAGCTGGGCTGGACTGTATTCACTAGACCAAAGAATGTTTAATGCTGTATCTGTGGACTGCCCTGGCACTCCCTCCCCAAAAACCTCCCCTCCCCCCAGCCACCCACCCAGCTTGGGCTAAAGGGGGGTCAGTTTTTCAGTGACGTACTATGTATGCACACATGTTCCGTAGGGACAACAAGATGTCTACTCACCGACCAGTTGCGCCAGCCCAAAATACTCCGACTCCCGCAAACTGAGGTTTTCGCAGACTTGACTGAAAACATCACGCACTTTCGCCTTGCCCTGAAACAAACCAATCACAAGATGTACATCAATCAACGAACCATGCAAAAGAAACAACTTTTTCTTGTTTTAATATTTAATTGAAAACAATATTTAAGAAAAATTTAATAACACATTTTTCATGTAATATGCCTACATGTATTTGGGCACTGTATGCTTTTTGTGGAAAAACTGAAACCCTACAAAAAATATAATTTTATGTAGTGTATATGTTTAAACACCTATTATTTGTACATGTGTGTACACACAATATGTACACGTAGTCACATACATTACACATTCACGGTATATCTCCTGTCTTTTAATACATAGCACATAAAGTATGATAACTTTATATTTTCGAACACCAACATTATTTGTTGTACATTTTCTAGAACAGCTGAGAATACTTCTACGTATGAGAATTCATACAGTCATTATGAAAACACTTGTATTACTTGTATATTATCTATGTGTGAAGATGAAGCGTGACATGGTTTCCACCATGAAAGAACGGTTTGCTACTATTACTACTAATGATAATGTTGGTGGACACAAATATTGGGCATAACACAACATATTTTTTATCTAATAAGATATATAATAACACGTAGTACAGATAAATAAACCTGTATGTTTAACAAGGTAGCTGCTAACTGCTGAAACAGCAATTCTCTCATGACACAGGATGACGAAAAACTGACTATACACTGAATGGGGTCTCAAATCTTTCCCAGACTCATCCAGTCAAGGAGAATGACTTCTTGGTTGCGGGACAAAGGGCATGCATCCTCATGGAATATCAGTCTCTTCCTCGCCCGTTTGTCAGACAAACACAAAATTGTGTGAGCAACGGCGGCAAGATGTATTGGCTTCTGTTTGGCAAACTAGTCGCTGCCACTTGCTCTGTAAGTCGGTGTGTCACGTATTGTCCAAATGCTAAACAGTTGAAAGCAACACCGCGACACACCGGTCTGTTTTCACCACATCCTCGTCTCGAGTCCCAAATGGCGGCCGGATAAGTTAGACGACTGACATCACACATCAATATCCCCTGGGGCCATGCATTATTTCACTGCAAAACTATTCGCGTGAATGGGAGTGCCTGCAATGGTGGTCACGCGTGACTGGGCACGTGCCTCAAAGGGACACTCGAACACATATTTTATATGACAAAGACAAGTTTTTCCTGTATGTAATAACAGTTATTTCACGCATTACTTTTTCATATACTTCACAAACGTCTGGCACAACAGTATCACACACACAGTAATGAACCCAAACAACAGCTGATGTTTTAACTCATTTCTGGAGGAAAACAACCATTATTGATTCAACCAGCTATTTGCGAGGAAGGTAGGGCTCACGGATTATGCAATAAGCACTGAACAGTGACTCTAGGATCAAAGGTTTGCTCTTCAATGCAAGTCACAAGCAACAGTGCAGAGGAATTCAAAGAATGCAATAAGGTAGTTACCCAGCTGAAGTGTATTTAAATGTTCTTAATCCATTAAGACTTTGTTGCCACTGGCCGCGGCTGCCTAATCCAGTTAAACAGGGAGACCATGAATTATTCATGGCAACATCAGCAAATGCAACTATGTAAATGACAGCATTAGCGGACCGAAATGTAACTCGTCTGAATGCGTAGCTGCATGTCGATGACATGTCCCTTGTAGACAAGTATCAGGGTATTCAATACTGCATTAGTTTTAATTTTATTCAGTTGACTACACGCAACAGGAATTTGTATTAGGGGGGTAATGATAGTTGAAATACATGGATAATTATGACAAACAAATCTAGTATTATGATAAACCCAAATGTTAATTTCCACTAGAGTTCAAAATTATCATTTATGACCACAAATGCACGATGCTCACTGTATTCAATTATGTAGTCATTGTGCTTCAGACAATGAGATTTATGTTACTATTCTATATTTATGTGTATATGTGTATAAAAAGGCCGCTTCATAAGTAGCCAATTTCATATAGTTATTTATATACAATGTTGCAAAGTTATACATATATAATTACACAAGAACCTGGGTGTCCTGACAGCATCAGTGTCAGACAGTTGCCCGGTGGACAGTTGCCAAGGAGCCAAATAAAATGTGGACACTTATCCACTGACAAATATTTAATAATATTCCATAAAGCCCTAGCCCTAAACTTAACCATAGCCCAAACCCTTACCTTAACAATAACCCAAAATTTATTAATACATTTTATTGCATTTATTGATTTTTTTGTAGTAGGCAACTGTCCACATTTTTTTTGACAACTGAATCGACAACTGTCCACTGGGCAACTGTCTGTCTAGAGAACTCTTCAGTGTCTGGTCTCTAGAACATCTACCTTTACTACTGGAGCAGTGTTTATGTAGACCTGAGAAAACTCCACTCACATCAGGCCCAGGGCATTCAATGCCTCTCACCGACAACACAAAGTGTTTTGTTTTCGCCTTTTTCAGTTGTGTTGTCTATAATCAAATTTCCAGGTAATACCCAACAGATTTGGCGGTTCGTGCAATGCAAGTACTTAACTCACCTACTCATTTACATTCATTGCTTGACTGGGAAGGTTGGTGGTGTCTAGTCTACTTTGAAGTTTCTACTTAATCATTATAATGGTGCAATATTTGCAACCATGCAGAGCTTAATCAGACACCTACACCACTGTTGACATTAGACAATAGCCACTCTTTCATCCTGCTCTCAACAAAGGTATCAATGGACAGCTCTCATAGATTTACAGCTCTTGGTCACATCAAGTGAAGCTGTGATTAACCTGTAATTGCTGTGATCATTACTTTCATGGCATGGGTGTTTCCCCAAGGTGAAGTTTAATGTTTGAGGCAATTAGCCTAATGGCAACTGTTATCTCTCAGAGCACATGGCCTGGCAGTCTGGAATCACCTCCATCACGGACCAACACACACCGAGATAAGTGTTTGTCTAAAGGTTTAACTTCACCCCATTTCACATCAGGGTTACCCAAGAGAAAGTTTGGCTGGAGTTGGCTCAGTTAATTGGTCTGATGGCTGAATGGTCAGCACTTGAATGACACAAACAGTGGACACAGCAACACTGACCACTGTATTATGCTGGACAATCAACAGGTAAACTGAGTCCCAGGCGAACTATAAGGTAAACCAGACTAATACAGCTGGTCTTTACTTCATACTGTGCCCGGCATTCAACCGCAGTGGGCTGATTAAGGTCAGCATAACCTGAAGACGCATGCTTAAATTCCTTAATTAGACGTTGTTCAAATATGTACAGAGGCAATCAATAATTGTTCCAATGGCGTCACATATTTTGAGAAATGTAAGAACTTTCTCAAATGTTACAGAATTGCTCCTAATGTTGTGTATTGAAAACTAAATTGCTGGAAATTACACAAATTTACGGCAGTTGACCGACTTCCTTTAACTTATGTGGCAGAGCAGGGAAAAGGGCATTTAACTGAGTCACACTTCACTTTGCACACACGAGGGTAAACCTAACAACAGGTACAAGTGTTCGTGTCATGGAGTCATGGACAATTAAACCACAACACCTGTATTGATTGCTGACTGTACCACTCTCACCTGAAAACACTTTGTAATGTTAATCAGCTGACACTGGGCACAACCGATGACGGAACGCAATACAGTGCAACTCAGCCCGAGTACATCGTATAGCCCTGAGAACAAGCCCGAGGACAATTGGGCCGGGCCACAGCTGGCCCCGGATCCTGCTAAGGGGCGACCACCAGACAGCTTATGTTGTGAACACATTTCCCATCCGTGCCGGGAGACAAAAGTATGTACGGTGGGATAACCACTGGTTGTCAACGCCGACATCACATGAGCAATCATGTGACAGCACAGCACCTGACAGTACACCCCACTTGAGTAAATCACCAGCTACTGTGGCAGTCTCCTGCTGGATTTAAAACATCCTATATCAAGCGGCTGCCTCAGACGCTTTTCACTATCACTGTGGCCCAAGAGGGTGAACGGAATGTTCTACTAAAATGACGAGAAAAACCCCACCCAGAAGGATAAACACTGACAGGGTGAATAACGCTGCCCAACAGGGTGAATGGTATGTGTCAATCCCCACTCACCCAGGTCTCAGATGCACAGGAAAGGTGTTGCACAGACAGTGCACGTAACATATCAATATCTCAGTCACACTACAAACGAGTTACCCCCAGCAGAGGGCTGAGATAGTGAGTGAGTTATTTCTGTATGTGGTGTGTGTGCACGCACGCACGCGTGTGTGTGTATGCATGCGTGTGTGGACTATTTATAAGACTGCACCCCCTACCCTTTCCTGCTGGACCCCATCTCAAACAGCTGGCCACTGACCCCTCACCCACAGGGCAATTACTTTTGATCCCATTAACCTATAAACATTGCCAAATGATGATATCTGCCCCAGATCCAGTGCTGGGTAACCAACTAACCACTTAAAAAACTAGCAGTGTCCAACAGCCAAGATCTTATCCTGATCACAGGCATGAAAACCACACTACTGGTTTCAGCCTTCATATGCTATACTGCATTCATCGAGAAATCCACAGATCAGTGACTAACAAAGCAGAGCTGCATATTACGACATAAAACTCACTCTCAAGTGCTAACCATTCCTGCGAGAATGCTGACTTTTCACTACAACAACAAGTCGACAACAGTGAAATGCGGGTCAGGTATTTTCTGCCCTTGAGGGGCGGGGGTCGGCTGGCACTCATCGTACCTGACGGAGCCGGCAGATCTTATAGATACGTGCATGCTGACCCTCCTGGCATTTCTACTGTGAAAAAACATGAGCCTAGTCACTGTGAACCCCCAGGTTTGCCCAGCCACTGTATATAGAAGACATAGTTCAGGACTACGCACGGTAGTCATAAATGTGGACTGCCGACAGCGCCCACCATACTGACAGAAACAGACATGTTGTGGCCTATTTAAAAAAAACGTTTTAGTGTGTAGATAACCTCTTATTTTACACCCTACTGTTGGCAGACAATTTGAAGATGTCGGTCAACCGTGAATACTGTTGTGTGTTGCTTACGTATATTAAAGTTAGGATATCTCGACAGCCAGTGCATTAAATGACGTGAAATTGAATGTGTGCTGAAAATATGCGGTTGAAATTGCTTTGTTGCAAAAAGTACAATCTCGTGTCTTGAAGTGAAGTCCAATAATTGCGAAGAAAACATAACATGTCAACTTCATCATGATGTACAACAAAAACAATCACAGCACCTATCATAAGTTCTAGCCATGTGTATTAGTCTTTTATAACAAATTATTTATCAAAATCTGTGGCTTGTTTTTTAATTAACATAAACATGCATGCGTGAAAGCATAAAATTCATAATTTTTAAAATGGCTACGACCTACTGATAACTCTTTGGACAAGTAGATCTTGTTACAAATTCTTTTACACATGTGGTGATAATCAGAAGTTAACTTCAACATCACAGCAGGCAAAGCAATCACAGAAATCCAGCCAACTAGACATTAGCACTTGTACATAACCGTTGTAGGATTAATTACTGAAATTCGTTAATTACTGCATTGATTTCTGTGAATACTGAATGTTCCGAGGTTGATTTGATGAAATAATCCCCCTGCAGTCGAGACCTGTGCACTTAGACTGTCATAACCATAGACCAGATGACAATCTATGGAATGTGTTATATACTTCAATCTATGAATGGCAAGTCTGCATTCCTGCAGGAAACTGTACATAACCATTACACAAGAGGATATGTAAGTGATTGAACTGAGACAGCGAATGCATCATATTATCATGTCTAGATCTGTGTCTGGCATGTGTACCTCCTACCACATATCTTCTGCTGGTCACACAACAATGTTCAGGGCAAAGATCATGTCAACTATTTGTGTACACTCTGTAAAACTATGTACACTTATTCAATTGCATCATTCATTTATAGTTAACAGTGACCAAGAACATACCTTTTTAAGTGTTCAACTGACATTGATTAAATGAACAAGATAAAACAAATATGGATACATTTGTTGATCATACGAAGACATCCATACACTGTTGATACAACTGCACATAAATGTCACTACCTTGCTAGTTAAATTCCTTGTATTCCATTAAGGTATTTTTAAAACATGAAATAAACTAGTGTTGTAATACTAGGCTTGTTCATTAATAAGCTGTATCGCTTGAAGGAGCTAATTATTATCATTGTAATACCAACCAGCAGAATGCATGTCGCATCAAGTTTAATCACATAAATCAATTGCAATAATGAAAGCCACATCAATCTAATACAAACTGTCACAACAGTTGCATTAAAATGTACGTCACATCAATGACATCGTCACATCATCAATATTAAAAAATGCATGTCACATCAATCATGACTATTACACATAGCTCAATTCCTGGAAACATAAAAACTACCCTCACACAGATGAGCACACAACACTTAAAGTGGCAGTGGTCCACATGAATACAGAGAGTTGCTACGACTAATGAACGTCACAAGAGTATGCAAGGACAGTCACATAATCAAACCCATATCTAAAACCAGTGCTGCCAACTTCAGACATCTTTATATACTGTATTACCTGACACATTTAGATTAGATGACCATTAATATGCCCTGCGATGACCATTAATATGCCCTGTGCACGTTTAATTATGCATGCCACATAACAATCCTTAAATGAGTCACTGCCAAAATTCCAGGAACCACAACATTTTACAAACCTATGTGGCTGTGAAACTTACATCCTTCTCTTTAAATACAATTTCATGTAAATTTAATTAGTAAATACCAATAAGCTGTTTTGTTCAATAGGAATGACCACAACTCCAGAAATATCATCAAACAATAAACCAACATGTTACTGGGTATTCTGTCTATAGATAAGACATTCTGATGTGTTTGTATACCATCATTACTTTGCAGGTATTTGGCCAACCACAGTAACCAGTCAGTACAGCAAACAAATGTGCTTTAGCTGCCAACTCAATTTGCCGTCTGCCAGTAACTGTCAGCACTCTGTCACACTAACACACAGCAGATTCCATAACTTTATCAATTTATGGGACATCACAGATTCCAATGAATGCAGTACAAATAACTAGCACATAGACTCTTAGTATGTGCCCTACAGATTGACCACTAGTCAAGACAACTAAATTAAGTGTAATTAAAAAAAGTATATGTATACTCAGATAGCCTTCCAAACTAAAGTATCAATACCACTGCTGAATAATGGTGTTGTTAGCAAATGTTTTGTAAAAATATATCAACAAATAACTGCAAATTGTAATATCAACACATTTAATAAAATCGCCAGAGTTATAAAATCAACAATTCAACATGTTCAGTTAAAATGCCATTTAAAAAATGTGTTATGTTATCACTATAACTGCCCAATCACCATCCAACATCACCTTATTTTGTTGACCAAAGTTGGCATTTTACACATGGCATCTGTTATTGTTGTCACAGATATTTCAACTTGATACTGTTATTTCAACACCTGGCCACAACCCACTAGTTACTAGAGACATCTTCATTGTTCCCCTGTTCAAAGTGGTGTTGTTGATTTATGACAGTGCCAGCAGTTGCCAGGTGGACAAAGGCAGATGATAACGCAGCAGGTATCATCACAATTAAGGCTAGGCTGGCTCAAGGCACCATCAAAGCATTCTTGCATAGTGTCAGAACAAAGTAGCAATAAATTGCTGTGTAGTAATGACAACATGGCCGCACTGTACTGACAAGTGAGTGGGTGTCACAGCCTGCTTCTGCAGAGACACAAGCAGGTGGCTTTCACACCTCAATCAAGCTATTGTCATGTACACAAGTCTTCTTTCAGTGTATTCATTTCTAAGTTGTTTATTTGGTATCAGTTATTTGTGATCCAGGTCAAATTTTCTAACATAAATAAACTTGCTCTGCTGTTAGTAATACGCTTATTTTATGTCTTTGCACATGCACAGTAAAATACTTCATCAGTATATTCTTCGATTGGATGTTTATTTTTAATTAAGGTCAAATTTTTCAGAGTAATTAAAGCCTGTTAGGAACAGACTAATTTTGCTGCTGCACAGTAAAACCATCCTGAGCAATTAGACTGACTTTTGTTGGCCAGAAAGAAACCCACATGGGCAGTCTGAATTTAATGAAAGATGAAATCAATGATGACTTCCAGATGACACAGCAGACCTACTACATGCTGATTACCCACCTGAGATAACGCACCTATCTATATTTCCTTTGATGTCACAAGTGGAATCCATTTTAAAATTCCGTTACACAAACCATGAGAGCAGTTCCCTGATAACCAGACGGTCTGATTGGCCTACACACCTTATCGCCAGTGCCACATAAAACTGATAAAGTGAGCAGCCAACAGCAGGCATATCTGTATAGGTGCAACATGATGCTGTATTAGAGGACTACACTAAAGTGTCACAGAGGGAGTAGGGGGAATGTCTGGGGATGAAAGGGTCAGGATGTTGTGGGCACCAGATGGCATCACAATACCATTGAGACACGTGAAAAGCAACAGTATCTAGATATTAATAATCAATTGATGAGGATGTGATGGACTTCATGATAATGAACTTCAAACCAGTGGTTGAACTGCACTGATTGCAAGTCAGACAAATCACTGTGACATAAAACATGTACTTCTAAAGCAAGAAAGATATATTTTGCAAATGGTGACTGGACTGCATTCCATGGTTAATAAAAACATTATTTATTCATGACAACCTTATAAAATGTACAAGGGTCGTGATTGCTAACGCAAGTGCATTGTACAACATAATATATATGCACTAAACAATTTGATCAACTACCTTATACATTGCATAATGCGTTAAAATATAGTGAATCAATATTTAAAAAAAAATTAACCACAATAAAAAATAAATATAGTGACAAAAATTACAATAAAAATAATAATGAATAATAAAACAAGATAAATAGCATTAATAAATATAATAAAATGTTTAGTAAAAGTGTTCATTGCATCGTGGGCCACTGAACAATAGCTGAACAACTTAACTGTAAGCTGATTCACTGGGACTTATAATCACCTGGGTATTAGACATACAGTATTATAAAGGCTGTTATGAGGTTATTAGTATCCTGTATTCACAATTTTCCAACATATAAAACTGACTCAACAATGCTCTGAAATTTGCTTGAATTTTCATGTAACTGAGGCAATAATGTCTGACTGAAACATTTCCCTAGGCACACCTGCCACGTCAACCCTTACACCACTGCCTAGCTGGCCGAGAAAAACGTAAATTGACTAAAAAACAAACAATCACTATGCCAAATGGAGGGAATGTCAGAATGAACCCAGCATAAGTATAAATTGTTTATGATATGTGGTATTATTTCCCCCAATGACAACTTCCACGTCCACACTGCCACACTGAGCATCCAACTGAGCAAACAGCAAACAGCATGCAATGGCTCCTGGTCAAAGTGGCCAAATTACTTCCTTCTTCCTGTTTGACCATGGGCAACAAATCCCACCAGTCCAACCATAATTATCACAGCGAAAACTTGGCTGCCACCAACACATAGCTGCACAGAGCAGGGTGACCAACTGCTCCCATGTCGTACACCAGCAGCTGGACAAGGTAGTTGTGCTTGTGCTCCACAGCCTGGGGGCACTGGGTCTCTGCCAGCTGACTGCTGCTGGCCAGCCTAGGCAGCTAGAGGGAACAGGCCAACCAGATTTGCTGGCAGGGCACTGCCTGACCGCATTCTATGACTTCCTGCTGCAGCTTATACACAGAAACAAAACGTTCCCAATCACCAGTGGAGTGGGCACCTGATGCTAGTTCACGTGTTTAAATATAAAATCTGTTCAATTGCAATGTTTCAGTGCCTCAGGGTTATTTCCATAAACCACCTGTTGTGCCAAGAAGTGCCACACAGCCCATTGTGCCAATCTCATTTTCTAACATCTAGTGCCACTGGTTGATGTCCATGGACCATTTTAAATGGTCCAGTAAGATAAACATTGCAATGGGAAGGTTGGTCTTTACACATATGCTTAGTTTTGCATTAGTTTGATGATGAAAATAAACTGGAAGTCATATCCATAAAACAAAATTGTTACGTTTATCATGCAAAATGCATCAAATGACAGTGCAAATACATGTTAGTGAAAGTAAGTTGGTAGAGGAAACTAAAGCTGAAAATTATCCGAATTTCAGAAAACGTATAGTTTACAAACCAACATTTGAACACTAAGCATATTTTAATACAAATTTAGAACCGTATGCAAGTTTCAAATAAGCCTGGCACTTCTTGTACATCAGTGCAGTTTCAGCTGGCACTGAAACGGCTAACAACCGCTGATGGTAAGTACAACGACGTTGTGTCTGAACCTACCTCTATGTATATGGTGAGTTTCTCGCGGTCGAGCAGCACGACATTGACGCAGCGCCGTACAATGGCGGACACCGTGCTGCTGCGGGAGACGGTGGAGCGAATTGACGGCCGCATGGCAGTTGTCTTCCCATGCAGCCCCCTCTGGAATGTTTACCTGCAACCAAACGACGACCGTAGCAGTTTAGTATGTCATGTGGTTGTAGGATGAAGCGAGATTATATTTTCATTTTTAGTAGGAATTCACTGCTTATAGATGTAAATACAGTTTAGTGTGCTGCGTGTGTCACTTGGTTACAAAATGAAGCAAAATTTTATTTTCGTTTTTAGTATCGATTCACTTCTTTTAGTTATACATTAGGCCCGACTAGTATTTTCGTAATTTAGTCATATTAATTTATTTGTGTTATTATTACTTAAAAAATTGTTTAAATGTCTTCATATCTACCCCATATTGTCCCTCTACAACCCCATGCATATTTATGCTGTATATTCTGGGTTTCTGCAGCATGTGTTGAAAAACCATGACATGGGTGCAATTATATTTCATTTTCCTAATGTTGCAAGTGCAATATTGTAATAATTAGAAAACATTTAATATGATAAACACAATATATTGCGTCCAGGTGTGTTTACCTAGAATGTCACATATATGTATGTTCTCTATATCAACCGCCTCCACACTGATGCGTTGTCAAAGTTAGAAGACATTTGTGGCTGCTTAAGGAATGGGGCAGGGCACCCGGCCTCATAAGACCTATTAAAGGGTTGTAAATGAAATACCATGTGGTAATTCATGTGTAAATGTTTATGTTGTATTTGGCCTTTGAATGGCCATGGCAGCCAGCTTTGTGGCAGAGACAAATCGGTGTTCTTATCATGACAACTAATTTCGCTAGTGAATGCAAACTGAGATATATAGAAAATGTTGAAATAAAACACGTGGCCATGCACCAAGTTCCCCACCAACCCTGCTGGTCCCTGACCGCACTGTTCTAGGGCTGCCACTGTTCTAGGGCTGCCACTGTTCTAGGGCTGCCATTGTTCTAGGGCTGTCACTGTTCTAGGACTGCCACTGTTCTAGGGCTGCCACTGTTCTAGGGCTGCCACTGTTCTAGGACTGCCACTGTTCTAGGACTGCCACTGTTCTAGGGCTGCCACTGGTCTAGGGCTGCCACTGTTCTAGGGCTGTCACTGTTCTAGGACTGCCACTGTTCTAGGGCTGCCACTGTTCTAGGACTGCCACTGTTCAAGGGCTGTCACTGTTCTAGGGCTGTCACTGTTCTAGGGCTGCCACTGTTCTAGGACTGCCACTGTTCTAGGGCTGCCACTGTTCTAGGACTGCCACTGTTCTAGGGCTGCCACTGTTCTAGGGCTGCCACTGTTCTACAGGTTTACAGCAGTGGGTAAATTTGAGCTGTCACAGAAACACTGCTTTAGTTTGACACCATCCTCCTACATGTCATGACTTACAGGAACAATTTCACCCTGATGATGTCCTACCTAGGGTGTTGACGCAGTGGGGGGGGGGGGGAGGTAACACTGTTATGCCCTCAAACTTTAACTGAATTCGATCACATAGAACTGCCATCAGCAACTCATCTGTGTGCAGATATGAATGTCATCTGCCCCACATTATCGATATCAATGTTTGCACCACAGGGTGTCGTGATAACATAAACTACAACAGAATTAATCTCATATTTGCTTTCATGTTGCTAGTAGTGAACTGGGTCAACAGCCTGCTACCAAAGTTTGTAGTTAGTTACACATGCTGATAAACGTTTACCACAGAACTGCATTCCGACAAATGTTTGGTAGGTTATCTTACAATTTGCTACAATGTTACAATAATAATCCTCACCAATAAGCTAGATTATCTCCCCGCGCAAGATAGTTGTAGCACCAACCACACACATCAAAATGACGTACTGGCGGTGTTTTATAAGACCTCTCTTAAATGTGTATCTGAACCTGGATACTATCTTAAAAGTGTACCTGTATAAGAATTCAAATAATTTCCAAACTGCATACTTACATACAGTGTATAAGTTACCCAACCTACAATACTGCCAGAAAGTAACTGGTACAGTCACTTTGAAATAATTGTTTGTACATTACTGTCTATCTATCAGGAGATAGCATTCCCAATAAACCGAATTGTCAATAACATTTAATGTTTTGCCCTCTAGAGGATTACTAATGTATCATACTTCTTACAGAACGTTACATTTGACTGGCAATTGGGAGTGCTGTTGCCTAACTGATAGACAATAATGTATAAAAATGAATTTCAAAGCGAGTGTGCCAGTTACCTTTTGGCAGTGCTGTAGGTCTCGGCAACATATATCACCACAAATGCTGAGTGTCAAGTAACCATACATTCTAGAAAATGTCGAGTAATTGTGGAAATACATTTCTGTCGTTGATCTTTCATGCAGCTATCCACAAAGCACTGATAGGTTGTGGCTGGTTTATTGGATGGAGCATGAGTGGAACGGGACCTCAGTCCTGGCACTGAGGTCGAATGGCATTGCGCTGGTCTCACACTCACAGCCAGGTCATGGTCCGCTCAGACCAAACCAGGGAGGGTACAACCGATTAACTCAGTGAACTGCCTCTAGTACAGTATACATATCTGAATTATTAACTCAGTGAACTGCCTCTAGTACAGTATACATATCTGAAGTTATTAACTCACTGAACTGCCTCTAGTACAGTATACATATCTGAAGTTATTAACTCACTGAACTGCCTCTAGTACAGTATACATATCTGAAGTTATTAACTCACTGAACTGCCTCTAGTACAGTATACATATCTGAAGTTATTAACTCACTGAACTGCCTCTAGTACAGTATACATATCTGAAGTTATTAACTCACTGAACTGCCTCTAGTACAGTATACATATCTGAAGTTATTAACTCACTGAACTGCCTCTAGTACAGTATACATATCTGGACTTATTAACTCACTGAACTGCCTCTAGTACAGTATACATATCTGAAGTTATTAACTCACTGAACTGCCTCTAGTACAGTATACATATCTGAAGTTATTAACTCACTGAACTGCCTCTAGTACAGTATACATATCTGAAGTTATTAACTCACTGAACTGCCTCTAGTACAGTATACATATCTGAAGTTATTAACTCACTGAACTGCCTCTAGTACAGTATACATATCTGAAGTTATTAACTCACTGAACTGCCTCTAGTACAGTATACATATATGAAGTTATTAACTCACTGAACTGCCTCTAGTACAGTATACATATCTGAAGTTATTAACTCACTGAACTGCCTCTAGTACAGTATACATATCTGAAGTTATTAACTCACTGAACTGCCTCTAGTACAGTATACATATCTGAAGTTATTAACTCACTGAACTGCCTCTAGTACAGTATACATATCTGGACTTATTAACTCACTGAACTGCCTCTAGTACAGTATACATATCTGAAGTTATTAACTCACTGAACTGCCTCTAGTACAGTATACATATCTGAAGTTATTAACTCACTGAACTGCCTCTAGTACAGTATACATATCTGAAGTTATTAACTCACTGAACTGCCTCTAGTACAGTATACATATCTGGACTTATTAACTCACTGATCTGCCTATAGTACACTACATTTGAGTGGGACAGATGCAAGTGCATGCTACATGAAGGTACACACATCTGTTGACTTACACAGGTGTGATAAATTTGACTACCTACGCAGGAAAGAGTGGGAGGAGAAACACGAGACCAGGCGGAGTGGTCAGACCTTGGTCAGACCTATTACTACTGTATACGACAGGTATTAATTAATACACAAATCACAGGTGTCACACGACAGGTGTAACAGATACGACAGTGTCTGTACCAGAGGCTCAACAACTACTATGACATACAGAGTGGGTAAGATGTCAGTAACGTGATCTGACTCGCCGGGCAGTAGGCCACTATGTCACCACTGGGTGCGGCCATTGCAGGCGATGTTTTAGACGTCTTCATCTAAATTCCAAGTCAAATCTGATACACATCTAACTCACTGTAACATCCCACAATGATGAACACAGATTTTCCAGGGTGGGGCTGTTATGGCTGTTGTGTGTTCATCTACCGGTAATTACTATTTTATAATGTCAAATCTGATATGTCTAGATACTATTGTGACATTGTACAAATTATGATATTCGAGGGTGTGGCTGTTTTGGTTGTTATTCTGTTCTATTCTAATTGCTATTTTATGATGTAAAATCTGATATCAAAACCACTGTGACATCTTACAAATTATGATTTAAACACAGATAGTCATGGGCGGGACTATTTCGGTTGATTTCGGATTGCAAATTCTCTGAAGTCAGATCTGATATCAAACCAACTACGATTTGCTTCATGTGATACACACATTTAAATAAAACCTCAAAAGTACAAAAATAATGTTGACCTCCATTTATGAATAAATTATAGCGCATATTCATAATGGTCTATTAACTACAGATTTTCCAATTTAAATGACAAAACCCCAAATGCACAATAACTTATATCAATCTTCAATTATGGATATAGTTCATATTCATTATGGTCTATTTAAGTACTGATTTTTAAAATTAAATCCCAATCATTGTTATATGTCAATCAGATATAATTACTTCCTGTTAAGACTGCGATAAGTACAGACATCCATCACAGTATTCCCATCAAACGGCACACGTTGCGTATCAGAAAATCAAGTATAAGTAGATACAACGAACACAGCGTGCGGTGCAGAGCATGTCAAGACCTTATCAACAAATAATGCAGAAATGCGTGACATCAAAGGATATTAATACAATGATGTTTGATCAACAAAGCACTCGAACGTGAAGGGAACACTTGCAGCTTTGTGTAAGTGTGTCTATTCTTGGACCACCACAGCTTCAAGCGAAGTGGACGACTACGCAGGTTGATTCAAAGTCAAATTCTCCTCTGTGCATACCATACCACAAGGGCAAAAACTTCACACAGCCAAAAATGCCGAAGCATTACCGTGTTTATTCTTAGTAACAGCTGTGCATGAGTTATCTGGTTTGTAAAGATCACTGGACCTGCTGTGGAGAGACGCAATGTATACTGGAATATTATAGAATAATAGTCACATTGGGCCGTGGGTGTGTTACGTAATGTTCTAATGATAATGCACTGTTTTCTGCTTGTTACATCATGTTAAATTCAATCATGAAGGCAAATACACTATTGTGTACGTTCTGGACAGCCGAAGACAGTTGTAAGTTGTTATCAATGGAAATTTAAAATAGATTAAAACTGCTCTATGTCTGAGGTTTATGATGAAATGTAAGACTCAATAACTGTGTTATGTCACATTTTTGACTGGAGGAGCTTTCATACACAACCACTAACTGTCATCAACAGATCACCTTCCCTCTACCAGAATTACTGGGAAATTTTCCCAAAAATTCCCGCTAACTCCGTCACCGATAGACATCTTGACATCAACGCCACTGATATATGTGACACTGAGACAATGGGGACGGCCACTAACCTTACAAGAATCTGCGAGCAAACCACACCACGCTGCTGTCATCAGCACGCACACAGAAGCGCACTTGTCCCCACCACATAATCGCCTGATCAGTGCTCGCAGACCGCAGCAATGCAAGTGGCACAGGTGGGCAAATACACAGGTACACGAGGGCACCGGCACTGTTGTCACGCCAGTCAAACTCACCAGCTAGGCTGTGGCACTGTCGTCGACATTGTTTACTCCAGTGAACACTGCTATTCCTCTCGATATCAAGCCTGCTTCAGCTTAAGCCACTATGTGCGTTTCACACAAGGTTACGGTGTTGTGGTGCTCAACCAATGCGTGGCAGCGGTACGTACACACCGCAAGACTGGAGTTTACGCAAATGACTGTAGGACTGGCAAGCGAGCATGCTGGCAGGCAGGCAGCAGTGGAGTGGAAAGTACTTGTCGTGTGAGTGGCAGGGCCCAGTGGTGCCACACAATGGCTGGAATGTGAGCTATGTGGCTGTCCCTATACAGAGCCTGTGTGTGGCTGGTAGCTCTATGGGTAGCGTAGAGGCCCAGTGGAGGACATGGCACTACATGCGTGCATGCACACACATACGCACACATCAAATAGGCATCAGGCTGAGTACACAATCACATAAATCACACATCCCGCTAGCTGCGTGGTGTTGTTATTCTATCACCAGACTCTTTCAACCCGGTTACATCACATCACACAGGTTCTTGAAAACTGGTCTGTACGCCCGGCAGGGTTGTACATACCCGGTGCCCTAGTTTGTGGGCCAAATCTGCCACTAGGCCGCCTTGTGACTTCTTGTCACGGATGACGAATGGTCCAGCCTGATCAGTACAAAGGCTCACAGATATAAGAAACAACTCTTTGACAATGTTTCTTCAGCCACTCTCTGTACTGATCAAGTGTCTCCCAGTCCCACGAAATATTTTCATCCCTTCAGTTAGACAAGCTAAAGGTGACACAGATATGACTTATGTAAATGTAATGTATGAAGACTAATTGTGAAGATGCATGAGACTTGGGATATGTGGCACCAGCTTTGCTCCATAAGCTATTGTGGGTCATGGAACAGTGTGGACAGAAAACAAATATGCTGTTATTAATCACGAGGTGATTAATACTTTTGCAGAATGTTGCTGCGCAGTGTATCTGCTTATTTAGCCACCATACGCATAAAAATCACACAAATAAAACACCTACCACATACAACATAGAAAACATGTTAAATGTCATTGCAAGGTAATAATTAAACAGATGACACTCCCACACAAACATGTACCAACATATTAATAGTTTAACACTGACATAAGCAGTCAAATCAAGTTGGCACACTTGCCTTATGATAGGCTCAAAACTGACAGCATGGCATGGTTACATGCAATACAATAAAACTGGTTGAGACTGTAGATTCCGCAATATGTCATCTACACAGACCACACAGCCACAACAAACATCTTGTAGAGCCTTATTTTGGCAGCTGCCTGGATCTGCTCTGGAAGAAAGACAAGCGCCCCAGTACTAGTAATACTAATACCCCTGCTGTCATTGCAAGTGTGTGTTCAAATCGACCCTGCTGTGTCACCCCCACACAGCCTGCCCTGTTCATGCACCCTATCAGACACGGTTTATTTGCCCCTGATGTAACACAATCACCCAGCTTGCACCTCAAGTGCCTGCTGTACCTCGGCCATCAAGTACACTGTAGATGTACCCAGTACTACCTAGTACCCACCCTCACTACTGCTCAGCTTTGACTATGCCCCACCCTTCAGCAAATACCTCAGTGTAACCCCCCACCCCACCCTCACTAGGTCTTAAAGTGTCATCATCTCATAACCGTTGTAAGGTGTTACACCTGAAGGAGATTCTCTAATTGTAACACTCAGGACTAGCATGTCTTCATGAATGGACTTGTGAAAGTAATTATCGCTCATTTTGCAAAGTTCTATACACCAAAGTGGCTGAAACAGCCAAACGGAAATTACTCTTAAAATCATGTTTTCAATGACCGAAATAATCCGAGTAATTGTAACATAAATTCATCTGTTTTGTGGAATATATCACGTGGTTCTGTTCATCCTAGAACAATTATCCAAATAACCTTAACAAGTAGTTCTTTACTACCTGTATGCAGAGGCTATGCAACATTTTGGCTTCTCATTCTCAATCACCTACTTACTAAGTAGACAAAGACCGAGCACAAACACACAATACACAAATACTATGGGGAAATACATCACATCAAGACTCACAAAACAATACGTTATCATTTTAACTATGTCCAGATTTTATTAATAATATCAAATTACACTGTTTTTACTGGACACATTCTATGAATTGTTCACATGTCTACGCAAACATTTTACACAACTAATCCCTGCATCAAGTATGTAACACAAGCAGTTTTATATTGCTGCGGAATCCAGAAACATTAAATCAGCTATTTTTGGATGATTCCGATGCTACATATAGACGTAATTAAGCGCGGAATGCGCGTGTGATTACAGACATTATGCATGCACAACAATGTGCCTGGTTCTCGTTAGATCACTGGCTACTCTTCACCCAGGCACGCCAAACACATTCCACAACATGAGGTGCAATAAGGTACAGCTCTGTAAACACGTCTCTCTTACTAAGTTACTATACTGCGTATAACAACACCAATGCCTAGTTCTTATCATCCTAATAACATACTACACGTTTATGTAGTTAGTGATTAAAACGTGCAGGTATTAATTATTAAAGCTGCATTATTAAAGCATCAATAAGTGTCTTTAAAATGTTTAATGAATTACTAAATTGTCAAATAAAATATTGTTTTAACGTAAATCATTAGCTCAGTTCACCAATGTATTTATTTTGAGAAAGAAAACCTAGTTACACGTAGAGATGTTTGATTAAATAATGAATGCCATGCTTTTATTGAATGAATACATCTCAAACATACTATGATAGTGGTTTATCATTGTTTTGTATACTATATGACCTGACAGTTTGAAAAAAGAAGATATTTTCAACAAAATGTCAAGTGTTATGACTTGCAAATAACAAACCCATCAAGCTCAAGTGGTATGAAGTCATGACCATTAAACAGAACTGTATTAGGTAAAAAGACAGCAGGCGTCAGTTATTAAGAGTCCATGAGTCAGAAACTCCCTGTTTTTATCCATGTGTGTCCTTTGGTAGGAATTTGGGTGACTCTACTATAAATAAAAGACAATAAATCCAGTGGTACATTGGCCGATGTCAACGATCCATCAATGTCTACCTGTTGTCATCTTGTGTCATGTTTGAACTTTTGGTCTTTACGTATTAGATTAACAATACTTTATACATACCTGGGAGTATGGATACATTTTATATGTAGTATGGACTCCCACATTTTTTATTTGGACTCCCAAATATCAGCCAAGTGGAGTCCATGGAACTCCAACTAACTCCAAAAAAAAATCTACATCTGAAGGGGCATGCTTCAACAGGAAATACGTGACTACATAAATGCCCTAAATGTGAGTTTGCCTGTGGCCAGCTCCGTGTTTCCTGCACTCCCTGAACCCAGGGTTTAATGCCACATACCGTTCGGTTTATTTTGCCCCAGTTCAACCACAGAGTTACCCCACAGCTTTAGAGCTCAACAGATGGAACTGATACAGTTGACACGCATGCGTCAGTCATTAACTACGCTGGCCGTTCTCGCAGTCTGAACGCTATCGCGCCCATACAAAATGCACCACTGATTATGTTGGACGATAATTTTTTCACCTTCAGTGTTCAAAAGCGTCCTGTGGAATGAGTGGCCGTATCCATAGATTTAGCTCACAGCTATCAGATGGCAGAAGAAAGCTAGAAATAACTGAGCCTAATCAAGAAGTGAATTCTGAAAGGATGTGGTTTTTAACATTATCGTTCAAACATGCAGATATGTTGGTATTAAGAAGTGAGTCTTTAATTATGTTTTAATTCCATACACTTACATAAACTTATTAAATACACATCAACAGCATACCGTTTCAGTTCTGGACAGTTACAAAATCAACTGACATTATTGATTCTGTAATAAATAATGGTAGTTTTTAAAATTTATTTTAAATTGTTAGTTTATGACAGAATGCACGTGCTGGCATTACAGAGTGTGTGGTCATGTGGAATCCACGAACACATTGCCTTGAGGTCATACTACTATGTCATGATCCTGACAAACAAGTGTAGCATTTACTTAATATTTATCATCCACTGGGAGTCTCTCTCATTTGGTTATGAATTCTGCATTGCATTTTCATACAGTGAGAGACCAAGATCAATATTCTTTTTCATGATGCCCTCTCACTGAATTGTGCACGGGAATGGCCAATGAGAAAACACAGCCTCAACAAAACAAAACAAACTTAATCTGCATTGAAAACAGCAAACACCCATGAACAGGAGAGGAGGACTGTGCTAAATCATGCCAAGATAGGCTGATAGTGATAGCAAACCCATGGCACTGATAAGACCTGTGACAGCCACTGACTTGTCTGCACTGACAACCCTCCCCATCTAACCCTCCCCCTCTAACCCTGCCACCTGACATCAGTAGGCATTGTTCTGGACCATCAGATAGCCAGGACAAACAATACTGGCACACTCGCCTTGGAATGTTGGCAATCACTGCCAATCAGACAAGACAGAGCAAATTCAAATGGCAGGCAGAAAAACAGAGCGAAATGACGGGCGCCAATACTTCGTATCCTGTTCCATCTCCATTTCCATTCACGCCGCTCAGCCAATGCCAGAAACTGGATACCTTGAGAGGGCAACATTTGCTTCTTCCTACCAGCAGATTGTTCTGCTTTGATGGACTCGAATGGCAAACTTGATTTCAGAAGTTGATTTCAAATCGCCACATATGGAGCAGCATGCTGATTGCTGATCAGACGCAGTGATCACAATTGATGTGACAAGAGAAAATCACTACATACACGAAAGCTACATTAGAAATAAATGGTCCTTAGCCGAGATGCATACATGCGCATAGGTATGTCCCATTTATGTTTTTCAAGAAATGTTTAACTCTACTCAAGACAGCTGAATGGCACCCTATTATTTTTTAATGGATCAGTATGTGCAGCGATATCTAACAAACATCTGTTACGATTTTTAAATTGTCTGGGGAGAGAGTAAACTGATGCAAATAATTACAAAATATTTTACAATAACTTAATAAAACAGCCGATAACAAAATTCCTTTGCCACACAAACATTACTTGTAAATAAAAGATTAGACAGATCCACTGTTGTAAGATGTGTTTGAACATTCATTTTAGAAGCAGAATTACAGTTCAAGGTAACCAAGAGGCCAGTTAGAGGGTCCCGTCACAAGTGTGTGTCTGCAGAAGTATCTGTGTTCAGTGTTGGCCTGTGGATTGCCAAACACATTTTGGACATCTATAATTAATAATACGTTGGTGTTTGTATTTTATCCAGCTTAAAACCATCAAAAACATATCAAGCATGGAATACTAGTTTATACTACAAGATCTGGCAAAACACAAACAAATTCGATCCGGACAACATCAAGGTGAAATTATAGATTTTGGTCCGTCTCACCAGTCTCTTTGATTTGTGATTCTTTTATAAAAAAATTATGTTATAATAACATCCAACACAAGTGTTGTGTAAAATGTAACATTTTCATAATTTAGACTCTGAGGACAGAGCACTGTTCTGAGGAAGTTTTCCAAAAAAAATTAATAATTAAATTAACCTTGTTTTGCCCCTTCATAACTTCATGTTGGTCAGGAATAGTTACACTTAATGTAGGCGACATGGCTGACATCTGTACGCATGGGGTGAAGTGTGAAAGTTAGCAAAGTGCGGCAGTGAAACAAATTACATGTCTGGGACATTCCTGCTAGATGAGAACTGTAGGGCCAAACCACAACATAAACCCATATATGACAGCTGGGTTAACCACATACGCCGGTGCAAAGCCACTCTTGCAGTCGGGAGTTATGAAATCAAAGTGCAAGTGATTAAAACCAAGTGACCATGCCCAGAAGGTACTGGCCATTTTTCATTTGGACAGGACATTACTCCACTGCGTACATTCCTACCCTGTTCCCTCTGTCAACTCTGGGCAGAGTCAGGAATTAAGACCTTGTTCACATTGGAGGGTGGCGCAATTATTATCTGGTGTATATTGTGAGAGTAATCTTATCACGCCACCGCTCGCTCACTCACTCGAGTTATTGCATCACATCCAAGGGTACTTTAAAGCTATCTAAAATATTTCATACGTTCGCCTAAGTGTTTATCTACCACCGTTGCCAGCTGTTCACACAGATCAAAGTGTGATTCTTCAACTTTTTCAACGACAGGAAACATGAGCGCAGCTGTTGTCTTGCCGCAAGAATAAGGAGTGGGAAATAAAACAAGTCCGGGCAGCGGGAAACGAAACAACAAGATTACGCGCAAAACGTACACTGCCACTTTGCTTCCCCAGAGAGAATGCCACAACACTAAAGGGGTGATGATTGCATGCTAAGCACCCTGACACCTCAATAGATTCCCCACCACCCTGCACCTTCAGACAAGCCTCTTGACCACTTCAGAAACAAAGGCGGCTAGCTGTAGGCATGCAATCACAGCTAATGCTGGCGGGGTACTTGTTAATGCTCCCCATTAAAAATGCACAAGTCCATCAATTTGGTCATTGACCATGTGATTGTGTGCGGACAGGCAGAATGGCAGCCGCCAGACGGGATGGAATTAATTGAAAATCCTCTCAGAAAAGGCGTGGCGGGGACCATGGTCAACCTTGCGATCACCCGATTGCTTAGACACACCTGTCCAAGACAGTCATTACTCACACAGGCCTCACAGCAATTCTTTACTGGCCACATTCTTTCACTGTCCACTCAGTGCCACTGACCAGGTGGTAGACAAAGGCTTAAAGATCCGGCTGTGATATAGTTAGTGCTATCAGTCAACACAGAAGAATGCCCCTATCACCAGATTGCCAGTAAGAGATCTATCTATCTGTAGGCCTTCCATTGACAACAGACTTATTGTATATTATCCTTCTTTGTTAGGGATACCAGTATAACACTTGTGATTCTGGTTATTGGACAAACCAGAGTAAATATGGCTAACTGCCGAAGATCTAGTAACCTATTAATAAGTAACATACATCACAATATGAATATGAGAGAGTTGACAAGACAAATGACAACAAGACACAATAAGGCTGAGCTGAGTGCCAGAGTAACTCTAGATAACAAAACATTAAAGAAAACAACATATTAACCCTACTGGTACTGGTCCTTAGAACATTATGTAAATGAATGTATGTATATTTATATATATATATATATATGTTTTAGATCCTACTCTAAAATGTCAACACTAGTAAACAAATATGTGACCAAACAACTCTGCCAAATGTCACTGGACAATATCACAACTAACATTAACAGAACAACTGCAGAAGGTTTACATTCAACAGAAATTAAAAGCGACCACCATTGAAGAATTGACCAGGCTTGTCACACACATAAAAAACATGCCAACTTTTACTTACTGCCAAAGATTCTAATTCCCGATAGTTATCTGCTTGGGTAAGCGTGATAACACCAATGTCGTGTAGACATATTATGTATGCTTACAACATTGCACAAGCAATTTATTGTGAAATGTTAAAGCCAGTGGCTATAATATGACCATGGTACTATTTCTGAAAATGTAAACTATGACAATATCTAAACAAAGCATCAGTAACAAATTAGAACAAGAACAATTGCGCATTATAACTTTAAAGTACCAAAACATATTGACATTATACAGAAGTTGGCCTACTGATGAAGTCTTTGAGACACTGCCAAAATACTTGTAATTGAAATTAAGGTTTCTTTATCATATCATTTATCAAGAAGTTCCTAATTAACAATTGAATTTATTTCCACACAATGACTTGCAATAATCATGAAACTTGCACTTGATAATAAATCCCCCGGATAATGCTACAACAACTTGCAGACAATAGTGTCAAATTACTATGAAAAGCCCCAGAGTTGGTTTGGATATATCTGGATGTTTTATCCTGGGGACTACCAGTGCCCTGGAGGGGGTTGCTGAGCCAGTGCACCTGCTCTTGAAGGTGAGGTCACTTCTGAAGGACCCATTACACAACGGTCTGCTGTGGAGACAAAGGGCACTGGTGAGATAACAGTCTGTCTGCCAGCTCCTCTCAGTGACATCATTAGCAACTTGATTGTTGTGTACACAAGTGTGTATTGGAGGCACAATCCTGCATTTACAGGCTGGCCATCATCCAGTTCTAACACTACACACTATCTATTTATAGTACAAACCAAAATAATGCATTTTTATTAATAAAATAGGTAAGATTATAATTTCAAAATGTATGCATGATAGCATTACAAATGTAAGTTAATAATCTTTAAAATGAAGAGTTATTTTAAAGAATCATACAATTACTACACACAAAATCACACCCTGATGTTTAGTAGATGTATACAGTTTTGTGTTTTTATTGGGAATTTTAGGGTTGAAAACCTTATTATAGTTCTATGTAATTGTTACGATGTTTATGTTAAGACGAAAACAAAAAATCTGTAGAATCATAACATTCATAGTTTACAAACAAAACAGTCCTGGCATTAGGAAATAAGTGTGCTGAGATATAAACGGGCAAAAATTGTTATGATTATATAATTTATTAAAGTCTAAACAAACAGCAAAGCTACGTGTTCAATTTTTTACAAGCCAAAATGCTATCAGGTGTTATTTGTGAATTAGAGCCAACATTGGCACTGACCACCAGAATGGTCGATCTCACAAAACTACTTGAACTATTCAGTTGTGCCAAAATAACAAACAATAAGAACAATTTTGATGGACTGAATTTTTTTAACATGCTGAGTTTGTGAATCAATGCAAACATGAAGTTAGTTGTTGGGCATTTTTTATATATGTGTCAGACCTAGTGTAAATTCCTCCCATATAGGTCTATTCATTCGGCTGTATGTGGCAGGCAACAAATTGCATTCAACAAAAATGTTATTGATCACCAGCCATGTCAATGTGGATATAGAGAAGACTGTTTGAATTCAAACAGAGGCTACTCATTTCCAACTTTTGTTTAGTGAGAAGAGACAGGTGTCTCAACATCTGTCCAAAGCTATGTATACAACTTCTTTGTGTATTCAGAATGTACCTGTGAATACACAAACAGTGCACACAAGTTGGTTCACGAACTGGAAATAAGTAAATTGTTCAAATATATAGATCTACTTAAACAACAAGTAAATATTATTGGCATAACAAAAGAATTGAGCACTTAGTAGTTTACAAAAAAATCAATGATTAGCAACAAGGCAACATCCGAATGCTGTCTACCAGTATAGGCTATGGCTGATTTGATAAAGATATCAAGGTAAATATTACTGGTGCTGTAAAAACGATAAGCTATTATTCGTATCTAGCATTATATATTTATGTAACAGATATATAGAACATAGTTTCTAAAATCGTTGATTTTGTAAATGCTAGACACTCAGACTGCTTTGATACCGATATGACTCCGACTCCGGACCCGAGTGTAAATTCAAGGAGTCTGAGATGTGACTGTCACCGTCTTCTCCCCGTGTCTTGAATTGAAATTTGACACCTTTTATAGCGTGCGAAATTTGTTGACGTTTGACGGAGTAACACATTGTACAGTTAACACAACCAAAGTGTTATAATCTCACAACAGATTAGCGAATGAAGCTGGAGATACGGATATTATTAAAATAACTAAACGTGTCGCCTCCACCACCGCAGCGGTTGCAAGTTTTTGACCGAAACATAGAATTTTTGCCATCCAACCGGTTGTATTATACTAAATCACACATCAGTCAATGTAGAAACATTACTCTTACCTTACGAGATTTCCATGAAATGCGTCCTACTTGTTTCATTGACTGTAAATGCTCCCAAACGCGTTTCGATATACCCTAAATTGTTGAAATTCCATAATCACCCAGTCCTACCAAGATCCAGCCGACATTACCTTTCGCCTCGTTTTGGCTGCAAAGTTTAATACTCTCAAAGCGGTTGTATTTGTAAAACATTATTTTTAGTTTGGCAACATCTGTGCATCTCAGTTAAGGTGATTAAATGTTTAGTTAATATGGAAATGACAATAATCGAATTGTGCTGCTTTTGGCAATACAACAATTACAGTATGATATGGGTTAGAGAGTTTAGTCGGGTATTCCCCTCAAACGTCGGCAAAAGGGACGGGAGGCCATGTGTTTGTGGGGAAGTTTATGTTGGCGTGACCAAATTGTAATGCTCCGCAGTAAGCTAGGTTATTCACACGGTTTAGAGAAACTCATACTTACTTGCAACTTGTGAAAGATGATCGTAGTGACCATCACACACCAACATTCCAATCGATCTTTCACTCAACTCTGTAAAAAAGTCGAGCAAGGCTGGGGCGTTCAACTTGCCTAAGACATGGCTCAAGACAAGCGACCGCCCCATCTTGACACAAACGTCTCTAGAGCTCTCGATGCTATCCTAGCCAAGTATATTAGACTTAGATGTCGAGATCGCAGCTCAGTCAACTACTGAATCCGACGACAAAACCACGACCTACAGTTCTAATTCAATCAAGAGTTTACTACGTCACGGACGTCGTTGGAAGTTTGAAAGTGATAAAAACTCGATTTACATATAACGTACACGATAAAGTGTTTATAACTGAATTCCTGACTGGACCATGAATATCGACAGTATTAGTGCAGAGCTGCTGCAAAGTGTGGACTCGGGCAATCCTACAAAACTAGCAGCGTATGACACTTTCATCACCTTTGTCCAGCTAGTCCACGACCATCGGTATGTTTAATTGAAACTGTATAATTGATAAAGACATGTATATCCGATCTTTTATACATAGATGACGAGAATATAAATCATATATATTTTTAACATCTTTCTTGCATCCTTGAGTCATATATGTGTACTATTGTGCATGGAGCAGTTATCTATGTTTTGAAAATTAAGGTCAGCACAAGATTCAAACCTGTGTTCTGTCAATTTAGAGTCCAATGGTCAAGACATTGTTCTGCAGCATTTCACATGTAATAGTCATTATATTTGATGGGATCTCTAATAAAGTGCCCTTTCATCTGCAGTTAAGGCATAGTATACTTGATTCAGATTCAACTGCAGGCCTATATAACTAATTGCATACGACAGTATGTGAACTACCATCGTTTATGAGGATACGTTTGATCTAATCCTTCGTAAAGCATTCATAATTTATATATATACCATAACATGATGAACAGTCAGCAAATGTGAATGGTTTAATGAAGACATTTTCTCTGAGTGCATGTTTGCAATGTGTTCCAGTGAACACACAATTCAGCAGTTGAAAGTTCTGGAGCAGGTGATTGGTGGATTAAAACGCACCAAGGAAGCTCAGGATGTTCACTGCAGAATATTCAACTGGTGGATCAAGGCAGCACTGAAATTGATATGGGTGATTGGCATAGACATCAAAGTGCACCGAAAGATTATTAGGGTAAGATTATGATGGGAATGTTTTTGTTTTTTATACTTGTTAAAATTAAGGTAAGTTATAAATGTAAAAATAAAGGCAACTTTTTGCAATATCCAATGATTTGGACTGTTAAAAATAGTTCATGTTTTACACCATGGCAGGCATGTTCAACCAAACAGCAACTCAGTTTATCAAGGAAGCATTGAGCTGAACTGAAATTGTTGCACAAAAACAATTTGTAGATCCACCATGCATGCTGTATAGCTAAGTACTAAGTCATACAACTGTGTGAGCTAAAGCTACCATGTACGTGTGTCAGTGTGAATAAATTAGTCTGCATAAAATAATACATATCTATTATTCTGAAGGATGTAAATTATTACATCTTTTTCTCTTCAGATTCTGGTGCAGTTGGAGAGACTATTTGGCGATGAAGTCTACAGAGAACTTGGAGGTTACCTGAAGTGTTTATGTTCATTCTCTGGATCAACTGATCAGTTAGCAGTGTGTAAGTAATATCATTATTAATATGTTACACAACATCTCCTGAAAATATATATTAGACAGTTATTATGAACATACACACAAAATAGTTAATAATACAATACATGAAAACTTTATTCTCCTATGGAGGGAAAATTGTGTGGAGTGTTCATTACATAATTAAAATAGTTTGTAAGTGTGATAAAAAATTGCTTGACAGGTTAATCACTTATTTTAATAGTGAGTGTCTGGTTGTTGCAGGGTCCCAGCTGTTGGAAGTAAGCGGCGGAGCAAGAAGACATGTGGCAGAGAACTTTCCCGCAGTGCTGGCAGAACTGTGTCGGGGAATGAAGACCCTGCTGGGTGCCGAGGACCTGTGTATGGTCCACCGACAGCAACAACTACACATCCTCATTAAGGTCCTCATTTCATTGTGTTCTGTTATTCCGCCAACAAAATGTACATTAACATTTTCCCTTCAAAACTAAGTCTATGTGTTTTTGATCAAATTATTTTGCCAGAATTTAGGAGAGAAAAGAAAATAATTAATGTGGTACAATGGTTTTCATAATAGGAAATCTTTTGTTAAACCGTTCAGCTAAAATGTTCATATTTAGTTATATTTATTCCCTTAAATGTGGAAGCACATGACAAAAGTAGCAATCGTATTATGTTTGTACATAAATGTAAAGAGTGTAAAAAAGCTGCTTTATCAGTTAGTGTAGTTAAACAATGGATAGTTTAGACACAGTCACACACACGCACACACACACACACGCACGCACGCACGCACGCACGCCACACACACACACACACACACACACACAAAACCACACCCACCCACTCGCCAATGCACACACACACACGCACACACGCACGCACACACGCACGCACACACACACACACACTTGTTGTAGGGTGACAGGTGACTATGTATTTGTGCCCTGTCACATCAGTGTTCATTTTTATTGACGTATTTAGTGTTGATAATTGCAGGTGACACTTCAGTTGACACAACACCTGCCTGATGTCATGCACAAGGACATGTGGGGTGACAGCGACACAGGGAACACTATTACGTGTGACACAGGATGTGGTCATCATTGCAGGAGCAGTCATACACTTCTGTGCCATCTGCTGCAGATCTTAGAGAAAGAGGTAAATATTATTAATGTGTTGATTGGTCAGTTGTAATATAAAATATTTTTCAGAGGTCCCCTCCATGTGTGGCAGAGAAACTCACCAGTAGAACAATGGGTTTCATCCGGAGGACCAAGTTTTTAGTTCACCTGTTGTCTTTGAAACTTGGGCAGTTTCATTTGCAGTGTCTTTCCACTGTGCAGGAAATACATAAATACTCTTTGTGCTTTCTACATGGCATGCTTCCAAGAGAAATAATATATAGTACATCAATAAATGTAGCAACTTGTTGTGGACTAAGTCAGCCACTAGTCTAAGGGTAAACTATGGGAGCACCATTAGCTGCTGCTAGAGTATTTTGTAATGAGACACAAGGAAACGCCATATAAGATTACACATTTTATTTACTGTTGACTTCCATTGTGTCGTCTGTTTTACCCTGTTTGGACGATGTTCATTTTTCAGGTACTGCCAAAAGACTGTTTACTTTTAGCTGGGACTGCTGTGTCCTTCCTCCTGTGTCTGAGTAAGGATACACAACAGGCGGTTAACCTGTTTACCCAGATCTTCCACAGTTTAGGTAATTGTTTGTGTTTGTGTTTAATCTAATATCTCTCTTGACATTTTTTCAACAGAAGAGATTTCTTATTACAACCTGAATCTGAGCTGTTTTATGCGTTTCATATTTTTTTTTTCATTATTTATTCTGTCAACTTTCCCTAATTCATCTTGTATCAGTATAGTATAGACTATGGTGATAATGTTTTTAGTTGCTATAAAATCACGAAGCCTAACATCATTTGACTGTAGAAAGCATTCAAGACTTCAAGAATTTACTGCTAAAAAGTTATGTTTCACTATCCTGCAGTTGTAATGTGACTGTGTGCTAAAGTAATAAGTTAATAAAATAAATATGACAAATAGGTAAATACAATTAACTGTACATTAAGTGTACATTAAAACGATGAATAAATAAGAAAAAATATATAATAAATACATTATTTGGATATAAACTATCATGGTCATGCAATGTAAAATATATGACACTGAGCTAAAATAATAAGTTAATAAAATATTAGAATAAATAGATCAATAAAATTATTAGTACATTGAATAAAAAAGTTACGAACGTTGGTGTTTTGCATTAATTGCATGACTAATAATTGTTTTAAAGTTTAAAATAAATTTTAATGTGTCTTTTTTGTGTGACACTGTTACAGGAAAACGTGAATTTGACTGCAGGAACTTGGAAGCGACTGTTTCACAAGAGACGGAGAGAACTGACAGCACTGTCCATCGCTTCACATTCAGCCACATCTCACTTGTCAGTGGTCTGCTGTCATGTGTTAGCTCCCCGTTGCTATGCCAACCAGTGTCTGACCAATCCGGTCGAGCCCTGAACTTGTGGCTTTTCGACGCTTCCTGTGACCTCTGCACAAACTCCGAGCACCAGTTCCATGCTTTCAGCACCTTGAAGCAGTGGTTTCAGAAGATGGGTGTAATGCTGTCAGACATGGTTAGACAAGGGTTAACGTTTTGCAACGATGGTCATGTGACCAAGCGGTCACTGCAGCTGGTTTGGACGCACATCGACAGCCCAGTAGACGGGGTTAATGAATGTGTCGTTGACGTACTCAAGGGGTTAATCCAGTTGCAGGAGGAGGAAGAGGAGGTGTTGAGGAAGGGTGGAGAGGAGCTGAGGGCGACTGAGGAGGATGAGCAGGGGTCAGTAGTTGGGTTGATTCTACCCCAGGTCGTGAACCTACCGTGGAATGTGAGAGGTAGATACGCCCTTCTTACCGTGCTGCTTCCTCACGTGCAGCTCGACCAGGTCAGTCCACTCACAATAGCAGTAACATTTGACATATGTCACTCTCTGATTACACTGATTTATATTTTATGACACTGCTTGGTTTTAAATTGTTCTGTTTTAAATTGTATTTTACACCCTAATTTATTTATTGTTTTATAAGTATTTATCTTAGCTCATTTTTATTTATCTTTTTATCTTAGCTAATTTTTATTTATCTTTACTTATTTATATTAGCCTCATTTACTTATTTATCTTAGCTTATTTATTTTATCTTACCTTATGTATTTAATTAATCTATATTTTAGATTTAGTCAACACCTCATATTAATGTGTACTTATTTATCCTAACTTGTTTACTTATTTATTTTATCTTACCTTATGTATTTAACTAATTTTTTTTTAATTTTCAACATGTCATATTAATGTGAAGTGCTTTGATTGGCATTTAAAAAGGTTGCGTAAAAAGTGCTATATTAACAAATAGAATTATTATTATTTTTCCAAGTGTTCCAGTGATGCGTGTGGAAAACAGGCAGTCAATTGCCTGAAATATTAAAAAGATTGCGACCCATAGGTCCCAGTCCCACCGCCCTGAAAACAATATGCTAGCTTAGTTCTTGCTTAAAAAGGAAGTCTCCCGTGCTAATTTAGTTGTGTTTTGTTGTTTCAGTGTGTCCCAGAATTACGTTACAAAAACAATGTGTGGCAGAATTCATGCATAGCCTTATGAAATATTGAGCCATCCACATTATCCCTCCAGATGAACTTTGAAAAAAACCTATGAACCATCCATGTTGGCCCACTAGATCACATGCAAATGTTAGGCCTGGTACGGCGTAACTGACAAAGACAGACAAACAGACAGAGAAACACTGTTTTGTAATATCGGTCAAAATTAATAGATGGACAATGTTACTTGTAGAGCTTGCACCAATCGACAACACTTTTTCTTCCATAATCTTTTTTTCAGTAATTATTCTTCTGTTTTAGTTTCTGAAGGAGAACATGGATGTATTTGACCAGTTGCTGAGATGTCTGTCTACCAACTACCTTGCCCCGACTGTTACAACACTCTATAGGGTGATTGTACAGCAAATACGGTTAGGGTAGCCACTGTTCAACATACCTTCTGATCTTGTCTATTTTTGACAAATTTGTAAACAAATTAATTTGTATTACTTAATTAAGAGAAAATTAGGAGAAAATTACAACACAATACAATAGCCCTTTATTGTAAATTCATTTCCTGTGTTTGTTAAAAAAGTATAAAAATACAGATCAATACATTATTAAATCAATATGTAAACCTTAATCATGACAAAATAGAAATCTAGTCTATAATATATTTGTAATTATAGTTATAATTGTGGTCGTCTTTTCACAGATAAAAAAATTATCAAAATATAATATACACATAATGAATGACGGAAACGTCAGAGATGCTTGACGTTGAAAAGTCGTACAGACATCGAAATATGCTATGTTTGTGTGTCATGTTTAAACTTAGGCTCTCTGTTCAAAAAAATGTAATACTTGAATAGCTACCCAACCCTGTGAAGTTGTGTGGCTCCTATGCACATAACCACAAAGTGGGGAAGACTAAAACTGATTTAGCTAATTTTATTCAAATCCATAACTAACCATAACTGACTCATGTAATGAAAACAGACAATTTCACTTAAAAAGTTACTCAATTTTTTAGACATCTTTTCTTAAGTTTCAGTGCTGCTATTTTAGGTAATAATTTATGTGAAGTTGCAGATTGTTGTTGAGGATAAGTCATTTTTGTTTCAGTAAAGATGGCCGCACCAGCTGGGAGACGTGGTGTATGCCCTGGGTGATCAAGGCTCTTGCAAGTGACAACAGGCAAGTAGACAGTAATTACGTGTTTGTGTCAGTCTACTGATGCTTTGTGGGTAAACAGTAGGAACAACATCATAAAAGTATTACAGTATAAATACAACATTTAAATTTACCACTTAAATGGTATAAACATAAAACAAGATTGGTACTAGACAGTAGACACCATGTTTAAATTGGGTATTAATGACAATAATAATGTTTTGTTTGCAATCAGAAGATTGAATGAAAACACAATTTTATTAAACATGCCATGGTTTTCCAAAGTGTGTCAAAATTATTATTGAAACATTTGAATAAGGATGATATGGGAGGTGTTCTAATTAAATGAGTTGTATGTCAGTGTACTTGATTTCGAGAAAACACAGCATAAACGTGCAGCGATGATTTCCGACGATTTTTACTTTTTGTCACCAAAGTGTACTTTGATATCTTTTCTGTCAATTGGCAATGCTTATTTCTCATTTATATTATTATTTAGTACATTTTGTAGCTTTTTACAAACACTTCATAACATTTCACGCATGAATTTTGTAAAACAGAACCGATAACTTGCACTTGTTCGAGTCGCATTCTTCAGGGTTTTCCTCAACGCATAGCAGACATATTTGGTACTACGGGAAAGCCCAAAATGCCTTCTTACGGATTCTTGTAGTAGGAATCCCTACTGACGTCAATTTTAGCCAATAACACCGCTTTTGCGAGAGGCCTATCTGTAAACAAACACCGTGGGTTGATAGCGGGCCCCTGATTGGCTTAAAGCTGTGAGCGCAGGCGCAATGTGCACTCGCTAACTGTAAACAAGCGTGATCGATCGGGTCGCTGCTAGAAAACATTGCTAAATACTCGGATCATGTTATAATAATTTCAGTAAGCAGATAGCATGATATATCTTCGACAACGAACATGACTAGATAATTTATTTCAAAAGCATCAAATGGAGTAATAGAAGCAAAACAGCCGATTTTGGAATGACGATATACTCGATCGTGTGCTTATGTGACTGCAAACTTCAAATGTGCTTTTCCCCGTTTTAAACTTTCTACCCCAGGCATATTCAGCCGCCGCTTTTCAGCGTCCAATAACTTTGGCAGTGTATGAGATAGGTTCATGATTTTTGCACCGTTGAAAAGCTTAATAAATCTCCTTTCCAATGATGTAACTAACTAAATTTTTCTTTTGGACATACGACTCTTTTTGTTAGAACACGTCACATATAGGTATGTAATGTTACTTTATATTTCTAGTGCATATTTGTATCCCTAAGTTGGGAAAATTATTAAGTAAGTACACTGTACACATGTATGTTATTATTTTCAGTCTTCTCCGCCACAATGTCAGCCATTACTGGTTGCCATGGACGCTGCAGATGGTGCCAAGGTCATTCAATGCCCTGCTGAAGGTCATGCAGCCAGAAGGAGGCTGTACTATAGAGAAACATCATCGTGCACTTATTGCTCTGTACAGAGTCCAAAGAGCTCATCAACTACTTATTGATTGGGTAACAACGATTTCCTAAAACATTGGTTCAGTTTTTGAAACTTTGATTTAATCGAACTTTAATTTAAAATAAACAAATTAATTACTGAACTAATTTATTGTGGGTACAATATTTCAAACTTTCCACACAGCCGTTTTATATATGCAACATATTTGTAGTTTTGCTTTAATTATTTGATATAATATTTTAGTTAACATTTAATAAGTGTATATTACTTGTTTATCCATCTGATTTAAAATATTGTGTCTTATTGTATCTAAACAGAAACTTATTCTGGACATATGATCTATATTTTCAGCAAAATTATTCTGAAATTAAGTTGAGGCAGAAGTTTTAAATGGCAACAGTTGTCAACATGTTTCATATAGCCAAATCATAAACAAAACGAAGGCCAGATCACGTGTTCCTTTCTTAGTCATTGTAGTACTGGTGTCCTTGCAGCCTGACAACTTCATTGCTCAGTGCTTAGTGCATGGAGACAATGATATCCGTCAAGACGCATTCTGCCTTGTCTGTGTCAGCCCAAAGAAGGCAGGTAGGTGGTTCGATAAAACAAAATAAAATTAAATCGTAAATTTGTTTGTGTTTTGTTATGTAATTATATATTAGTGTTTAGGTAACACCTTTTATTATCTATTAACATTTATTTTTCCTTGAACATATTTATGTTTTTTTATGAGTTTTTAACGTTAGAAAATTTAGAATGTCTCGTTAATCATTATATGATTCACATGTGTGAATGCGTTAAGGGAAACCTGTAATTCAGATCTAAGATAATGACACGAATAGAGCTTCAATTCTATACCGAGGTGAGTGACACGAGCACAAAACTCTGTCCATAGAATCCATACGCAAATCTTGTGCTTCCATGTCGAACCTCATGCAAGTGCGTTCAATAGGTTGCTCCTGTTTATTTGGCTCTATGAATAGATATCTAGCCATAGACATTATGGATTTTTTGTACGAGTAATGTTTGCACATTGTAGCTGAATGCTTCCCATAGTAATTGAGACAGTAGTCAATTGAACGTATCAGACAGAGGCGAAGTGCAAAATACTTTGAGCAGTCGTAAGTGACTCGTAATTCCTAAGGACTGGATAATGTGCTATGAATAAGAACTGAGCTGTTTACTCTGTAGAGGCCCTGACAGACTCGGAGATAAAGCTACTGAAGCAAGGATTGCCCTACAACATGAACGTCGACTCGGCACCATTTCGCCAACAGCTGCAGACCTGCCTACGTCAGGCCCTCGACCGTGGGCGAGACGGCGCCATTGCTCACCTCAAGACAAGCCAGCAGAGACATGCCACGGGGCAACCTGATGTCTCTGCTTTCATTGGTTAGTCCATAAGTAATATTGTTTTGTTATGTACAGTATCGTATGAGTTGTTTATCAAATGGTGTGTGGAAGCATTGTAATTCAATTTTTTTTACATTGAAAAACACTTAATATTAGAAAGAGTAGAAAATCTGTCCGTATTTTTTATTACACAATACGTTAAACATACGTGTTTAATTAACAAAAGAACCAAACACACGTACATTTAGTTGACAAACGAAAATTACATTTAGTTGTATTCTGTAGAATTGTAGCCATGACGGTCTAGGTGAATATGTTTTAAGAGGCTGTCTAAAGCATGTTTTGTTGATGACACTGCAGACTTTGTGGACTGGCTCTGGCAGCTGTGTTTTGCTAATCTCCGACCAAGTTCCAACTTCCAACGCATCAAGACGAGTCTCGACTGGACCGCAACAATACTGGAGACACTCATCTACTCCCCCGGACGACAACAGAGAAAGGGGGGATGCCCAGGTAGACAAACTATTATATAATTACAATTTATTGCTATTTTATTTGCCTCCTTGATATGTTATGTATTTGTTTATCTAGTGATTTTTTTAGCCTTTTCATTATTTCTTATTTATATGCTTATGTAACAGATGCAAACCACACAATCACTCAATCACACAATCACTCAATCACCCACTCACTATCACTCACTATCACTCACTATCACTCACTATCACTCACTATCACTCACTATCACTCACTATCACTCACTATCACTCACTATCACTCACTATCACTCACTATCACTCACTATCACTCACTATCACTCACTATCACTCACTATCACTCACTATCACTCACTATCACTCACTATCACTCACTATCACTCACAAAATCACTCACAATCACTCACTATCACTCACTATCACTCACTATCACTCACTATCACTCACTATCACTCACTATCACTCACTATCACTCACTATCACTCACTATCACTCACTATCATTTAATCACTTGATCACCTAATCACTCACTCAATCACTCAATCACCCACTCACTCACTCACTCACTCACACACTCACTCACTCACTCACTCACTCACTCACTCACTCACTCACTCACTCACCGACACCACACTATGACTGTCTTCTTTACACTCTGTATGCCATCACTGAGCCTGTATGTGTATGTGACGTCCCCAGAGACAGTGAAGGAGCTGATGGAGGTGTCCGAGGAAACTGGACACTGGCGGTTCTTCACGAGTGACCACTCACACAGTATCCTCACCTGCACCCTCAGTGGCACAGACGAGGTCAGCATCTCCACCCACTTCACGTACTTAACTGCATCGGCTCATCTCACCCTTCCCTGTCCTCCTGGGTGACACACGAGTGACACAACACCTGCCATTTGCTCGGCTCCTGTCTAGAGCAGACTGCTCTGGTGTTAGCAGTGGGAGTCTAGTATCATGGCTCCTGTCTAACTTGATCATTTCATCTTTTTTATGGTCTTTCTCTTTAACTCGGCTGTTTACAGTCTTCTCTCTGCTGTCTCTTCTTCACGTGTCACATGTCATCAGACACAGAGGCCTGCGGTGGTTGGGACATGTCTGTTGGGTGCCAGGCAAAAGCCAAGTTAAAGTAGCATCAGTCAAGTAGTTGGTTGTATTTAATACTATTTATGTAGAATGAATGTTCTAACGTATGCAGTTTGCAGTACCAATAAATTTGTAATAACAGACAGACGTTTAAGTTACCTAAAAAGTGGAATAATTGTTTTCATATATTTGTATAATTTTGCTTGTTCATGTATTTTATATGTTTGTTACTATTGTTACTAATTTTATCACACGCACGCACGCGCGTGCACACACACACACACACACACACACACACATTATCATAATTATACTTCATGTTGTTCCTGTGACAATCTTATAGACTATACTCCAAGTATTTTGTTCTAGGTGCGAGAGACAGCTGCTAGAATCCTGCTGCAGTTCTTTCCCTGGCCACTGCCATTGGACAGTTCAGGTGATCTTGGGTCAGGTGACCACATTGCAGCCAATTGGACAGCCCTGAGCTGGTTGCTAGGCAACAGCCTTGCCTTGAGCAACAGCCCGAAATCCCAGGAGAGCAAGAGTGGAGCTCTTCTCTGTCGCATCATCTTTCAAAAGTAATATATCATATTACTAACTTATGAAAACACTTTAACAAATGTTGATGTGATACATTTCAAAAAATTGTGTGCATATTTTTGTCAAGCCATTACAAAAAACTCATTAGTTATTTATTGCTGTGTTAATTAAGTTGGTTTTCATTATATGGAAGTGAACTTGTGAATACAATGTTTATACATATATCTTGCAAGGGTAATGAGTAACCCCTTGAGGTACTGTTTCTTTTAAATTATTGGAAAATCCCAACTAGGTACTACACCAATAAATGAATGACAATAAGAATATGTGAACTTTTCTCAACTTATATGCATAAATATGAAAATTTAACAACACAAGCATACAAACACAAGTGCCAACAAATGTTGCAACATTAACTTACAATTATGCTGTCATCCTTGCGACGACACCATCATTTTCAAACATATGGGTCAGCATTGCTTATGGTCGACCGCTGCCAGTTTAGAATCAAGTCGAACTAATGTTACAGATGTGTCGTTGAACACCGAGATCATTTCGATGCGGCATTCGTGAAAGAAAGTGGGATGTTTGAAGTGAGACAAGTGGACACAGACAGAGACGCTGACTCGGCGGCTGTTCAGTTTGTGGGCAGTCTGATCAGACATCTAGAAGCAAGTCTCCAGTTGGCACAGACTAATGTGCTGTCTGCAGCAAAGCACTCGCCAGCACACGGTAATGCTATGCAGACTTACCTGTGTTGGTTATGATTTCTGTATGACTTATATAAATGTTAAGTTACATAAAATGTCTACACGTGACTTGTGGCAAGGTTAGCCAGCTCAGAACGATCAGAGGAAACATGTACAGCTTTACAACCAACCTTTTAATAACCTTAAACAGTTGGTAATAACCAGGAAAACATCTTTTTATGGCAAGGTAATTTTATTAATAATAATACGACAATGCTAATTCCAATAGATCAATGCACTGTACAAAATAATATAATTTTGAAAAAATGAAACATTTTGTTTCTTTGGATCGTAGACAAATACCTAAAAGTTGGCATCTGCAATGCAAACAGTATAGGAGAAAAACATCAACATACTCACTCATAAACATGTGCCTGCTTGCATATGATACTGCAGTTTGTTTACAGGACATATCTTGTCCAAAAATTTAGATCTGCTTTTGATATGTATAGTTCACCCCCCCACTCACTCATGTTAGGATCGTATTCTGGTAACTTCAACCATCTGTCTTCAAATATCTCATTGCCTCAGATTGACTTAGTTGTTGTCATGTTTGATAAGAGCACTGAAGGTTGGTTCTCCCACTCAAGGGTTTCTCCTGACCATTCACCGATGTCTTGCTGAGGTCAACCTGACATTTGAGTCACATGACAAGTGGCGGCCAATCATTGTGAAATTGCTGGATGTAATTCGACGCCTCATTGAGATAGTGTTATACACGCTCGGAGGGAAGATTCACGACGAAGGTTAGTGCGAGTAAACTGAAGTTTTCAAGGCAGACATTTGCAATTACATAATTGCATAATTAAAAAGTTGTTGACAATGTTACATATGTTTTCATGGACCATGTAAGCCATCCACTGATAAGATGTGAACATTTGAATTCTTTTTGCATAATTTTTGGGGTTCCAAAAGCACAGTGTCCAGATGCATGCAACCATTACGGCAGACGTATTTCCCATCTTGAGGAAATAATTTTTTCAGATGGAGTGGCTCCGTCGTTTGAGCAGATCGGTATTGCCGTCCAGAGCGTCATAGCTGAGGCGTCAGAGGCTGACAGCAGTTGTCCGAATGACAAGGCCAAGGACATGGTCTTGTCGAGCGAATACCAACTCATCATGACTTGGTGCTGGCTGAACATCAGGGTAAACTCAACTGTCTCCTCTTGTTGTATAACACTTAATATAGTAAAAGAATGAATGGACAAGAACAATTGAAACTTACTTAAGACTTTTATGAAACTTGCTAAGTTTGCTCCTTTCGATTTCTTCAAGCCATGAACAATATTTTTCCATAAGACAAATTAACGTAGCAGTTATCATATGATATGACTTTAAAGTTCATGTCGTCATGGTAACCGTTCATGTAGTCAAGTAAGTCAGTGTTCATTGGCAAATTTCAAGTGTAGACATGGATACATTTTTAAGTTGTGTACGATTTTTATTACAAAGGTTGCTTATAACAGTTACTAAATGCTTTTTTGTTAGGTATATAATTACTTTGTTGAATATGACTATTTTTTGCAATTGTTAACCTGATTCATTCAGTTCAATTGAATTAGCTGAAATACATTTTACTTAAGATTTTGGATTTGCATTTTACACTAAGGGGTCATCGTTTTGCAGGAGTGCAGCATATTGCTGGGGTGTCTGGTGGAGACGGTCCCTGTAGGGGTCATTGGAGACTCCAAGGACAAACTGACCACATGTATTCTGTCGCTTGACCAAGTGGTGGACATGGGAGAGACCATGTTGCGAGTACTGACCACCTGTAGACATCGGGTATGTGTTGACCCTAAGTTGACCTTGGAACCATTTCACTAAGATAAAGAGCTTTTAAGGAAAACTAATCATTAAACAAAATACGTTGTTAAATTTAATGTTTTTTCCCCTCAAAAATGCAAATATACATTGCTGTATTATTGAGGATACTATTTCATTGACACACCAGTGACAATGTCTTGCTTGTGTGCCATGGTGTTGACAATTTTCAGGTATTTGAGATCATCACTTTCAAGAATTAAAATTGATTTTAAAGAGCAAAATATTGGGTTTAAGAGCTCTTAGCAACGTTAGTGACATGATCCTCTGAATTCATGTTTCCCTAGAAGACCGAAAGAAAGAAGGTGTTATCACTTGTTCAGCCTCATTATCTCTGTAAATGCTTATGATTATATCTGTCTATGTGATATCAATGAGAACATATCGTAAAACAAATTCTTCGCATGTTATGTAAATTTGTAGGGGACAGTACTGAAATATGAGTTGACTAATTTGCATGAGCAGAATGTTATATGTTGGTTTGCAATTTATTGACACCTTACAAACTTGCACCATAACTATAATATTATATATATATATATATATATATATATATATATATATATATATATTATCACAAACGAGCCTCTACGGTTTCATTCATTTCATTCAGCGTGTAGCGCTGCAAATCAGGAAATATTCGCTGATCTTCGGGGTATTTTGTACATAGCACAATTGATGTGATTTAAGTTGGTTACCAATGCAAATAAACGATGAAACTTCTCCTATGCCTGTAAGAATATATATGTTTCCAAGTCAGCAATAAACTGGCACTGTATGTAAACAGAGAGTTACAAATTACTGACAGCCCAAAGGCCAGAGACCGATAAGTTTTGAATGAGACACCAACTTGACAGTTATACCTCCGACAGACCATGCATGTTTTAGCTGAGCTTTCAAACGTGGTATTTAAATCTCTATGTTTCTGTCTTGCTGCTAAATACAGTGTGCGTATGTGTGTGTGACTGCAGGGCGCCATTGAGAGTTGTAGTGTAGGGTTCACTCGCTACTGCACTCGACTGCTTCGTTCCACACAGCCGCGTCTCTACGACGTCCCACGCCAACTGCTGAGACAGGTAGACAGACACGTTGCAACAGTCTGGCAGTAGCAGAGATACACACAGTTACACACAAAAGTTCAGTTGATTTAGTAATGTGCTGTGCTTTACCTTAGAACAAGGCTATTCATTCAGTAAAATCAATGGTTGTCGTGTTTTTTGTTGTTGAACAATTCATACATATTTCACTTTTCTAACAGTTTGCATTGTGTTTTTATTAAATAACAGCTAGTGATTTAGAATATTGATATTTTTTGTAAAGATTTAACCTGGTTTCTTTGTAAAATACAGTAACTGTCCCTGATTTATTGCCTGACCAATGTGAGCTCAAACATAATAATGAGTGAAACATTCTCTTCTACATGTTACTTAGTTACACATACATAATATACATATTTGCTGTGTAACCTTTTTTTTTTATCGAATATTTATTAATTTATTTAAGAAATAAATTTTACATATGGACTCTGTCTGAAATAAAACATTACTATTATTATAGGTATTGAACCAGATGACCAGTAAGGCTGTTGTATCATCGGTCACTCGGCGGTCAGCTGGTCTACCTCTGGTCATTCAGAGTATTGTGGTCAGTGAGAGCAAGGCGAAACAGGTTTGACTTGACTGTTTATTTACTACTACATTATTGCTGGCAGTTCTTTGTCGTGACACTAACATCGAGGTAGAACTATTTGTTTCCTTCTTGAATGCTTGTTTGTGTTACTTTATATTTATTTATTTTCTGCTGTTGTTGTGGCCACTTATCCTAAGTGGTCACAGTTAAATGGAAGCCCCCAGAAAACTGCCATGGCTTAGGCTTATAGAGGGAGCATGTTGTGTTTTCATTGGAATGACAAAGCAGTATAGGCTCCCTGCATGCATCTGTCTACATGTGTGTTTAGTTCTGTTTACTATAACAATATTTATTATAAATTCTTGTGGGTTTTTTCATTACAGTCAGTCCTGTGTTGTCCAGTATTTATTATAAATACTTGTGTGTTTAATATAACCATATTTATTATAAGTACTTGTGTATTTATTATAATCATATTTATTATAAATACTTGTGTGTTTATTATAAAAAATTATTATAAGTACTTGTGTGTTGATTACATTACAGACAGTCCTGTGTTGTCCAGTATTTATTATAAATACTTGTGTGTTTATTATAACCATATTTATTATAAGTACTTGAGTGTTTATTACAAGTACTTGAGTGTTTATTACAAGTACTTGAGTGTTTATTACATTACAGACAGTCCTGTGTTGTCCAGTATTTATTATAAATACTTGTGTGTTTATTATAACCATATTTATTATAAGTACTTGAGTGTTTATTACATTACAGACAGTCCTGTGTTGTCCAGTATTTATTATAAATACTTGTGTGTTTATTATAACCATATTTATTATAAGTACTTGAGTGTTTATTACATTACAGACAGTCCTGTGTTGTCCAGTATTTATTATAAATACTTGTGTGTTTATTATAACCATATTTATTATAAGTACTTGTGTGTTTATTACATTACAGACAGTCCTGTGTTGTCCAGTATTTATTATAAATACTTGTGTGTTTATTATAACCATATTTATTATAAGTACTTGTGTGTTTATTACATTACAGACAGTCATGTGTTGTCCAGTATTTATTATAAATACTTGTGTGTTTATTATAACCATATTTATTATAAGTACTTGTGTGTTTATTACATTACAGACAGTCCTGTGTTGTCCAGTATTTATTATAAATACTTGTGTGTTTATTATAACCATATTTATTATAAGTACTTGTGTGTTTATTATAACCATATTTATTATAAGCACTTGTGTGTTTATTACATTACCGACAGTCCTGTCTTGTCCAGTATAAATCATGCCGTAACTCCCACTGATATTCCAATTTCACCTCTACAGAGCAGCCTACTGACCGAGGCGATGACCTACTTACTGGACATCGTGCAGCGTCCAGTGATGTGTGACGAATACGGCAAGTTTGACCTGCCCCAGGTTCACGCGATGCACGTGTTGAAGGCTCTGTTTCGCGAGTCGTGTGTCGCCACGGCTGTCACGCCACATATCGCATCTGCCGTGGAGCTCGCCATCAGTGGCTTCTCCTCACCTCTCTGGTCCATTAGGAATGCTGCCACTCAACTGTTTGGTAAGTCGGATACCATCGAGTCATGTCTGGGTTCAGGAAAACAATAATTTTTCACTAGCTTCACGAAGCGACCAGGGATCATTTTACTCAGATAAACAGCTCTTTCGGAAAATTCATCATTAAATTTTTATTTTTTCAAAATGCAAATATCCATTGCCATAATAATGAGGACACTATTTTCAATGACACAATCAAAGTGACAATGTCCCATTAGCTGCTCATGGTTTTGATTGTTTTTCACGTCATCAAGATCACTGTCAAGGATCAAAATTTATTTTAAAATGCAAAATTGAGTTGCGCTGGTGAAATGGTCCACTGGCAGATAGGAAATAAATTGTTAGTTAAAGTCTCGATGACCTGGAATGTTTGTTCTACGTCTGCCACTGTTGGGTTTGTCTCGACACAGGTACGCTGGTGTCCCGCATGCTTGGTCAGAACAAGTCGCGGCACACAGACCTCAACACAACCACGGCGCCGGAATTCTTTGCACGCTTCCCCGACCTGCACGCCACACTGCTCAAGCAAGTTCAGGTCATTACCATGGCAACGAACCGCAAATCAGAAGGCACCTTACAGATGCATGCGAGTCTGTTTCCTGTGTTGTCCATCCTGGGGAAGTTGAACACTGGAGCAGCCAGCGAGGAAGATGAGAGGTGAATGTGTTGTGATTCACTGATTGGCTAATTTCATTACGGAATGTTCACAACCAGTGTAAATGTATTATTTATTTTATGAAGTGCAATTACAGTTAAGATGTTGCTTACTATTGGCAATGGCTGCTTCATTAACCTGGATAATAATAGTACCATCTTTAAGTCTGTCATTATATTTTCCAAGGAGAAATAAAATGTTGGGCTGTAGAGGTTAGGGCTTTGGATGAGAAGCTGTTTGTAGTTAATTCAGAATTTATGTGGAGAGATACAACAAAATTGATAGTCTATGCTTGTTTTACTGAAATTGAACAAGATTGCCACCTAGAGAATCAACTCTAGATGGCAGGTAGACAAGGAAGCCCTTTGGTCTATCTAAGTATATCCCGCCTTTCTTAAGTATACGTCGATTTTATTTTTAAACATATTAACACTACTAGCACCTACACATTCAGCTGATAATCTATTCAATTCAGTTACTGTTCTTTATGAAAATGAACATTTTGTCATATAGAAATAAAGATGTTAAGTCGGTCGATGCCATAAGATTATCATTATTTGTGATGTTTATGTTGCAGATTGGTGAAGCAGTTTCACGAGCCTCTGCTGTCCCTGGCAGCCTGCCCCATGCATGCTGTGCGCACACTTGCTGCACAGGCATTGGCTGCACTCACTCCGCAGCAGCAGGTCCTTCCGTCAGCTCATTGGCTCGTATCACAGCTTCCTGTCGCAAGGACTGCTGGGATTGATTTCAATCTGTTGCATGGCCAACTGCTGCAGCTGGAGAAGTTACTTCTGAGTTTGACAGATCGGTAATTATTTCCATCTAAAATATGTTTAATATTTATTCGTTGATGAGAACTCAGACTTTTGAGCTAATAAAATATTCATAAAAATTTCCCTCATAGTTTTTATTAACTCAAGACGGCAAGGACACAGCTGCAATTTAAGGCACTTCTGAAAACAACTTTTTAATTAAGAGTAGTTTCTGTGACAGGAACATGAGTTATGCAAATGCATTTATTCATATTTTAATTATTATAATTATTTTAAATTATTTATTAAACATTACTTAAGTTATTTATTGTTCACTTAATATTATTTTATATATAATATTATTTTAATTGCTTAAACAGGGGTCTATTCATTATGGAAAGACTGTGTTAATATTTATTCAATGGTATACATGCTAGAATAAATTTTTTGTTTTAATTTTAATACAATTCTAAATATTTGGAGACTACATGTTTACATAGCACCTGGGAGTAATTGGTATGATCTCGCATTATATAAATCAATTGTATTATTATTGAAATTATTTACTTCTCTGTGATTTTCTGTGCAAGACTTGCCAGGAACCAGTCACTGGACAGTCTGCTGGACGAGTTGCTGACCAGCTTCTGGTTGGCGACCCATAGCAACCCTTGTCATATGGTGAGGGCGGGGTACATCAACTTACTGACCCGAATGTCAGATTTGACCACTGGTTTGAGACTGCCGGAGACTGTGGTCAGATGTCTTGACCAACAATGTGGTCAGCTCATTGAGAAATCTCCTGCCCACTGTCAACAGACACAGGTGAGAGGTGGAGGACTGTAGCATCTTCTGTATCTGTATCTGTATCTTAACTGGCAAAATGTCCTAGGGACACATCACGCCAGTGCGCATGGTGGGTTATCTGACTTAATTGTTAAAATGTTGGATTAAACTATTCTGAAATGATTTTAGTGATTTACTTGAGACAGTGTTTGAGGGGAGAGAATTCCATTCCTTAATAGTTGTTGGGAAGAAGCTGCTTCCAAATATGTTTGCAGAGTATCTAATTTGCAAGAACTGACTGTCATGTTTACGTGAGGTTCTAGTGTTGTGTTGGATATAGTGATCTAGCGGGATATCTATAAGGTTATGTTCCATTTTGTATATTATGCTAAGTCTTTTAATTTTTCTTCTTGTTTGGAGGGTGTCCCACTGGAGGTAAGACCTCTCACTGGACGCTAGGTTTATTCCTTCAAAGAGTAAAAACACATAAATGGCATTGATAAACACTGTACATTAAACAGGCGTACACAATAAATACAGACTTTGAACTGTCAAACATACATTCACAATGAATAAAGAATCAACAACATAATAGGTTCATTTAGCAAGAATGAAGGCATTTACTGCGGGACGGGAGACTCCCTCTGAAAATATTAATTATTGTCTCTAAAGTGAAAAAGAACAGGAAATTACAAAAAAAACTGATAAACTAAACATCAAAAATAACTATCATACATCACTGTGTATGCTAAAAAAAAGTATTAAGCATATACCATCCTACCACAGTAGTATATGTCCTACATCAGCATATTGAACATATCAATCTTGCTGTAAAGTTTCAAGATCGTATTGTATGATTATATTACATTAGAATAAATTTGATCTATTCTAACATATTGTCAGCCAAAATGTGTCCTAGTGAACCGCAACTTGTGGTATATAATTGAACTGTTATTCGTTTATGAATGTCAACAGTGCTACACCAGCGGTGGTAAAGGCATACGATTGTTTAGTCTTTACCGTCCATTTCTCACTTATGAGACTATCCCTTATTGAATAAAAGAATATGTCAAATAAATTATGCACTTATAACGATATTACTCACAAAAATGATATGCAATTTTGGTTGATCGATTAGCTACAATATCTGTCCACCAGGTGGCTGCATGTCTCTACGAACAAGCATTGATCAGTTGGTGGCTGCAGACTTCGGACTCTGGTCATCTTGTGGACAGAGTTGGTCAGTGTCTGGAGAGTGACCTGTGGTGAGGTGAAACAGACCACACTGGAGTGTCTGCAGGAGTGGCTGGACAGTGGTCAGCATGGATTGGACACACCAGGCTGGCAGCATGTCCAGGTGTGTTGATCTGTGCATCTCCAACCAAAAAGTGAAAAGTCATTTTATGTTGGAATTGAGGCACATTTTACCAAAACAAACTGCTTTATCTTGTATGTATGTATACATATACACACACGCACGCACACACGCACGCACACACACACACACACACACACACACACACACACACACACACACATGTTAAAATTGTAATAAAACGTAAAGCACTTTGAACAATCACAATGACTGGAACTTACTGTATCTTTACTTTATCTCTCTGCTCTGCCCTGTCTGTTGTGTGGTGATCAAACAATTACAGCATTTGTCAACTGAGAGAACTTGACATTCAGGTGCTTCTACGACCGGTTCCAGGCTTCAGTAACTTTACAGCTTGTGGAATTTCATTTCCAAAACACTGCCCATATCATGTTTTGGAAGAAACCCTGCTCCCGTATCATTTTGGAAGAAACCCTGCTCCCGTATCATTTGGAAGAAACCCTGCTCCCGAATCATTTGGAAGAAACCCTGCTCCCGTATCATTTGGAAGAAACCCTGCTCCCATATCATTTGGAAGAAACCCTGCTCCCGAATCATTTGGAAGAAACCCTGCTCCCGTATCATTTGGAAGAAACCCTGCTCCCATATCATTTGGAAGAAACCCTGCTCCCGTATCATTTGGAAGAAACCCTGCTCCCCCTCTCATTGGTTGTCCCTTCTGTAAAAATCCAGTAAAATTTGGGTTCCCCCTCAATTTTTGTCCCTTTTGTCACAAATGTTCAGGGTTTTTTCAATGTTTTGTCAAGCTGTCTAAATGTATTATTAACCTGTGGCACAACGGGTCTGTCCTGTCTGCTGCTGACTCGGCCTCACAGAAAGATCCTGGAGGAAGTGCTGCAGCTTATCCTTGACATTCATCACCAGCACGGGGTCAGTCTGCCAAGGTCAAATGAAGGTCAGGTGTGGCAGGTGCTCATGGGATTGATTGAGAACGAGGCTGCCAGTGGCACAGCAGCCCTCTCAGTGGCAGTGAGTGCCATTGTGATGAAAGATTGTGCAAGCAGTAGTTGGACCAGGTGTGTTTTGGTTATTTTCAGAGTTTATATTGATGTCTGGAATGTTAGGTCACTCTGTGAAGTAAATATCTTAAAGTTCTTTCTTCAACTCATTTGGTCATTGCGAATCCAATTTGTTTTATGTGTCGTATATTAATACTTTAAATAAAAAGCATAAATTTTGACCGTTACATCTGGTAGTTTGTGAAAGCTAATTGTGAACTTCTCATGTAAATAAACCAGCTGACCATCCAGTGAACGTTGCACTTTGACAATATGTTAACTTGGTGTTTGGCTAATCATTTCTAGGCTTAACTCCAGTAACTAGGGATCCATTTGTAAAAAGGCGTATATTTTGACTTCAGTATTTTTGAAAACGGGCAAAAAGTAGATAGGTTTGCTTTTTCACGAGGAATAAAAAAGCCAAAGGCATGAAATAATTTTGTCTAGCAGAATTTCATAACTCTTGCAGTTCTTCAAACACAGTTGACATCATTATGTCAGAGTCATTATGTTAAATTACATAATTTGTGTGAATTTAGTACTTTCGATTAAACACACAATTTTACAAGATTCTTTATCACCACAAATTTTTTCAATAGTTCTGTCTTGATCAATAAAAGATATTTATGCAATGCAACAATTAAGTCAACAATAGATATGGAAGAATATAGCAAGAATAACCTTCTGACAATTATTTGTTACTCATTTGATTATTTTGAAGTCATAAAATGCAAATATTTACAAACTAATGTGGGCCTAGCTGGATTGAGTAAACATATTTTACACTCGCTCAACAATTGTGTAATGCATTTTGTCCAACAGAGGGCAGCAGGAGTGTTGGTGGGAACGGCTGCAGCGCGCTAGTGACCCGACAGAGACAGTGTTGATGCGGCTCTCTGCAGCGAAGGCACTGTATTTGGCTGGCCCAGGCCTTGTACAGCAGAATGTTGGCACTAATCTGCAGAAATGGCAAGTCACGCTCAACTGGTATGTCTTGGTGGGGGCGGAATCATCTTGGAAACATGTCGGTGTTTATCCAAAATGAGATGTAAATTAATAACAAAATGTGCAACTCATCTATAAATTAATATGCACATTGTGAGTGTGTCGTCTACCAGGTGCCAAAGTTAAGTCACCGCTATGTTAATTCATTTCACTGCACACATTATTTTTTCAATACCAATGGGGAACCTGCAGAACCAATAATCCAGGTGGTGCCGTTACACAACTAAGGCCGCGTGCCGTTAACTGCCAGCATCCTGTTACATGTACCTTGTTATGCCGCATTCATTCATTCTATCCAGCCTTTGTTAACATATGTTGTGGATATGCCTCAGTTATAACAGTTGCTGAATAAGAGACCTCAGAAAGGAACTGAAAAAAAATTAAACAGCTCGCTGACGTGTGCGTGTAAAGAACACAAATATGTCACAGGCCCGAGTTGTGTATCAACGCCATCTAACGATCCTGTAGGTTTCCCATTGACGATATATTTATAAAAACACAGGAAGTTATTTTGAGTTATTTACTTACAAAGTTATCTGTTTGCTCTGCCACCTATGGGAGAAATATGGATGTGAGAGTGGTTAGCCACTGATGAGATGGCGTCACTGGGAGGATTTAGAATCACAATTCTTAAATGATAATGACTGACATTGTCATTTGTTTGCTTCAAGATGAGAGTGTTAAATGGTTTGTAATGTCTCGTGTATGAATTTTTATATTGAATTATTACGTTTCTATGATAATTGATACATCCATGATTTGCTGACATTACAATAACAAATTATACCCTCCGTCTCCGTCAAGGTTTGCCCATAGCAACAATGTTGATAATGGTTCTATATGTGCATCACTATTGCAACATGACGTCTCATAGACTGAAGATTGCTGCATAAATTTGCCACTTAAAAGAAATTCTCTTACATTTTTGTCATAAAAATGTTCTGAAACCAGCATTTCAACAAACTATAAAACAAAACGCACATGTTCCTGCATCCTTTTTTAGCACTTGACTGAGATTTTACTGCAAACTGGGTAAATTTCTTATATTTAAGCTGGGTTTTAAAATGTGCATAGAAAAAGTAACTTTGTGTAACATAAGCAAATAATAGTGTCGATGATGCTGCACATGTCACCAGAGTATCATCTTGTGATGTCTACACGTATATGTTTCCGTCAATTCCAGTCTCCTGAAAACGGCCATTAATCTACTGGTTGATGAACACACTGAAGTGAGACAGGTGGCAGCACTGTTTGTGAGACAAGTTGCCAGCGATCAACAGTTGCCATGGATACAGGTTTCACTGCCCCTTCACGTATCGTTTTAATAGATTAATTGTATATTGCGTTGACTGTTCAACCACTGACTATATTCAAGATACTCATGTACTGTGTTCCCAGTAACACACTCAAGCCCTTGCACTTTGACACAGTGTGTCCATTGGGATCACCACGGTGTCTTACATATTGTTTGATGTCCTTTTGTTAAAGGTGACGGGTAAAATAGCTATCTTATTTCTGAATAAAAAAGCAGTTAAGAAATTATCGTTTCTGTTTGCTGTTTAAAATTAGTCGACTGAAAGTGAAACTCTTGAACAACAGGATGTATTGCAAACGATTTGAAGATCATTAACAGATATAACATGCATTCTTTTATAGCGGTGATGTTTTCTTCTATGATGGTTTGTTGTTGACTTGTGGATTAATTAGTTTTTATTCTCATTTTAGAATCAAGCAGTTCATAGCAACTATGCTTTGGAGGTGAGTTGCATTAATTAACATAGATGTAGTTATTATTATTGTGTTATTGTCTGTGTATCCAAGCATCCATGCAAATATATATCTAACACTTTAAATACAATATGTCAGAGTCAACATTATATGACCAATAATAGGCCCACTGTTATTTCTAATATATGTCAATGACGTTGTTAAATATCAAACATATTATTCCCTATACCATTTGCAGATGACATGAATGTTATTGTCAGTGGCACAAATCTTAGTGAGCTGGAAACTATCATGAATCAAGAACTCACAAAAATAGTCATTTGGTTAAACAGCAACCAACTATCTTTAGACATCAGTAAAACACCTTTCATTATATTCAGGTCTGTGAATAAGAAGATTTCAATTTCAACCAACATATTTATTGAGATCCAACAAATGGCCCAAGTTGAAAGCACAAAGTTCTTAGGAATTTTAATAGATTCAAATTTTTCCTCCTCCTCATCATCCGGTCGAGTCTCCTCGGGCAACGATGACACACCAAACATCACGGTCCTCCATACATGTTCTGATATCTGCTGCTGTTTTGAGACTAGTATCTCGCAGGAGCTGGTCAATAAAAGTCAAAGACTGGCCGCCTCGTGAAGCTCGTCCCTGCGTCGGTTCCCATAGAACGAGGTTGCTTGCAGCCAGTTCAGGGTGTCGGACACAGTGTCCTACCATTCGAAGTCTTTTTTTAGTGATTTGAGGGAGATCTCCATAGAGGACCTCATTCCTGACCCTATCCCTCCATGTAACATTGAACACCATGAGATGATGGTGATTTGTCCTGGTCGCTTCACAAACAGCGCAAAATTACGAAAGCTGTTGGAATTGTCACTAAAGCTAGAAGAACTCTCGTTAGATCATCCCTTGTGACCTTATATTACAACTTCTTATACCCGTACCTAACATATTGTAACATATTGTAACATATTGTAACATATCATCCCTTGTGACCTTATATTACAACTTCTTATACCCGTACCTAACATATTGTACAGAAGTATGGGGAGGTGCTTGTAGCACATATTTTTGCTTTTTAATAAAATTACAAACGTTTTCCAATTCATCTATTTATGTCAGCTCCATACAGAATGCACAGTGACCAATTTTTGAAGAAGTTATAGATTCTACCACTAATAAAAATATACAAATATGCAGTTAACTGTTGATTGTGAGGAACATCTGTCCATTGGTAATGACAAATATGTTTAATAGAAACAGTAAAATCCACTAATAGATGACACGTCACGCTGAACTATTGCAGGTTCCAATTTAAAAAACTAACGTATTTTATAAAACCATTAGATATTGTGGACGGTTGTGGTGTTAAGCTATGGAATGATATGGTAAAAAACATGGATTGTAATTATGCCTTCACAACATTCAAATGTCAACTGAAAGGTTTTTTGTCATTAAACAATATTAATGCTTTAGATAATCAACATTCATCATTGCAATCATAATAATTTATTATTATTATTCACGAGAATGGTATTGCTGTGATTTTGCTTTTAGTCAACTTTTTTATTCTTAACTGTGCCTGCGTTGTCTTTTGTTGTTGTTGTCGTTATTTTGGAAAAAATCACAACATGTATTGCTATTTGCATGTATTGGAGGGAACATCTGCCACTTTTGGCTTAATACTGAAATAAAATAATTGACGATATGAAGAAAAAAAACTTACACTTTGTACAATTTGAATGCTTGTACAATTTCTGTAATTAACCATCATCATCATATGAAAATAGTTTAAACTAGCAGTGGTTAATTTGGTTGTAAAGCATAATATAATCCATATCATACATCATTGTTTGATGTCAAATATAATTTATTTTAGTTGTAATTCACTTTGTTTTTGTATTATAAATTAGTGTAATGCTGCTATTAAATGGTGGTATCATTTGATATACACTATTGTTATTATTGCAGCTCTTGTGTGATGTGTTGGTGCATATTATGGGAGATTCTACAATTCCTCCATCACTCCTCCAATGGCTGATTGGCTCACTGCGACCTATGACCCCACTCAAAGAGGTCATCGCCAAGGCAACATCACAGCAGTAGGTTCAATCATATTTTCAGAACAACGTAACTAAAAAAGGAAGTGCATGTAAATTTATCAGTATTTATAAATGCCAAATTTAACAAATGTTCCTGTTTTATAATAGCTGGTGCCTAATCGAAAAGTGATGTAAATTTTATGCAAGCACCAACACGAGTTAAAAGTAGTGATGAAAGATGGCCAAACTAATGATGTTTATTGATTATAAAATTGTTAAAAAGAAAGAGAAATGTGGGCTCTACTCCCCAAGGCTAGGCTTATGACTGAGCCTCATACACGTCGCCTGTCCCTCAGGTAGACAGAGCCCAATTTCAACATACAATGTATAGTAGCATTACTGCTATGGTTATAAAACCATGTCACCTTTCAAGGTACATGTCATATTATCATGGTGGTTATATAAACCTTGTCATTATATCAACGTACATGTAATACTATCATTACTGCTGTGGTTATATAAAACCTTGTCATTAGTAAGTACTATAATGTACTACTAATGTTCATTCATACCAACTCTAATTTACACTAACCAGATAGTATATTTTACATCTAATTATTTAGCCTACGCCTATAAGTGGGCAATTACGTCACCGGTCACCGAGCCACATGTGACCGCCCTCGATGACTTGGAAATGTTGTTTTATTGCAGGATGGATGAGTTATTTAACCCTGATGATGTTAATCCATACAAGGAGAAGCCAGTAATTAACAAGTGGATGCTGAAGTGTTTGCTGGTGAGTTTGTGTGAACACTCGTGTCACTGGCATGCACATACATACATATACATATATACATATATATATATATATATATATATATATATATATATATATATATATATATATATATATACTAAAATTTGTAAGGATCATCTAAATGGCAGCCATCTAGAGACTCATTGGAAGCATGAGCCGCCGTTGCCAGGCTGTGATTGCATCACGTGGGTCACACACAAGCTACTGACAGTTGTTGCTGCTGGTAATTGAACTGTTTGGGACATTTTCATGACTTCGAGTAACATTCTGAAACCTCCATTTTTTGGGGTCTGCTACTTCGACGACAGAATGTGTGTTACCTATTGTTCACATTTGGTATACAGCAATGACGTTCAGGAAATAAACAAGTCCTCGAATACATGCCATTTTTAGTTTTTGTGTGATACCCATGCCGAAAAATATAATACCACCCTAAATAGTGATCCCTAGCAAATTTTGAGTAGTATAGTTTTACATACAGGTGTGTGTGCTTGTGGCATTAGGTGAGTGAGGGAGGGAAGGAGGGAGGGATGGAGGGAGGAGGGAGGAAGGGAGGAGTGAGAGGAAGGGGGGAGGGAGGGAGAGAGGAAGGGAGGAGTGAGAGGAAGGGGGAGGAGGGAGGGAGGGAGGGAGGGGAGGGAGAGAGGAGTGAGAGAGAGAGGGGAGGGAGGAGGGAGGGAGGAGTGAGAAGGGGAGGGAGGGAGGAGTGAGAGAGGAAGGGGAGGGAGGAGTGGGGTAGGGAGGAAGAGAGGAATAAGTGAGTGAGGAAGGGAACCGGGTCAGGGCAGGGAAGGGGGGGTAATGCATGTGTCAAATACCATATGTAGTAGTTACTTTTGAACTGCTAAACCCAAGACGTCTTATGATGTATTGACTGATCCAGTGAGGAGGCGTGTGTTTCAGAGTCTGTTGCCGTCATGTGACACACAAGACAGCCTGGAGGCGAACGACTGTAGCAGGAGACTGGAGGAAGCCATCTCGTTGCTACGGGCAACGACACAATGTAAAGGAGAATCTCAAAGTTTAAACAAAATATTACGCTCAATGCCCCCATTTCACCAGTACATAATGGGGATTCGCTAAAAAGTACTACTAGCATAAACATTTTTCTTTTGTGGTGCCACTGTAGTGGTTTATTTACCCACAACGTGTACTATTTTGGGACTTTGCTAACCCTACATTTCTCAAATACCACATACTATGGACTATAATATCATGTTGAGCTTAGGCACTGTTTACTACAACAGATGTTCCCAGGAACATTGGCCAGCAGTTCATGATATGAAATTACATGTTTAATCCCAGTGATACGGTATTAACTGCAATCCTGTGGATGTAATGCAATTCTCTATGAACTATTACACCATCATTTTTATTAATTACTGTATAATTAATAACTAACATACTATGTTGCAGTGGACCATGTTCTCAATGTAACCTGTCACGTCAAAGTCTACGACTATCTGCACGGCTTATTTTGTCATGCTCAGCTCGTCATCATCCGTTGCCGTGGCAACACGTCTGAACGATGCCTTGTATCACTCAGGGAACTTGAACAAGTGAGACAACATAAAATCAAGTTTTATCTGAACATTGTCATTTTTTTTATGGCAAAGAAAGTATTTCCCAAACAATTTCAAAAGCCTTTATTAAATGTTCTAATGTATTTAATATAAATCATGTTACATGTATTTTAAATTTCTTCTAAAATACATGCCAAATTTATGGCAGTATATTTCTTTCACAAACTAAAGGATCGGTCAGTGTGTAATCACTGTGTTTTCTGAAGGATAATATGACTTTGTATTTCTATTGTGGACAATGGATGACATTTTAACTGAACTTTCTGATTTTATGTCAGTTAGCTCAACCCATGTCACACCCTGCATGTAGCTCGTGTAGTGTCAACATTTGGTGCAGGTCTCGTGAATAACGTGTTTGTGTTGCAGATGACATGTCTACACCCAAGTCTGAAGCAGCTCGTGTCTCACACCCTCCATCAACAACACCGACAGCACATGTCACCCACCACCTGACATCACTTCTTACTGACATCCCATCATGCTCTAGGATTTGTTTGTGTGCTTACAGAAACTGTTACAAGAGCAGAACAACATCTGCTAAATGAGTTTTCCCACATGCAGTTCTCGATAAACAATGCTGCCCTGTTTATAGCCAGAATTTCGACAGGATATATGATGGAATATATAGAAACTGTACACGTTGGATATCTATTTTGATGGCTTGATGGACCTTGTTGCTAGGCAACAGTTTGATTGATGACTAGATCAATTAACTCTTTTTAAATCTTCATATTGGAAACTGGGAAGGCCAGTGTGTCATCTTCTGATCTTCAAAGATACTTCTGCAGCAGACAGTAAGGGTATTGTTATATCCAACAGGAAGCAGCAGATGGTGACAGTTGTACAGTAAGGTGATGGAGCATTCACATCTGAGATCATGGCTTCAGATAGCAACATTCATATTGTTCAACCAAAGGTGATTTGTTTTTAATTAAATATTGCTTAATTGTATCTGTATTTAAATTGGAAAACCATGTTTGAAAAAACAGTATACAACTATAAATGTGACTAGAAATAACAATTCTGTCTTTATTTGTTGCTATTGGGAGCTAATCTTTGTAAATTCTGGCCAGTCAACACGCCACTATATTTATGTTGTTAGACTGGATAACTTGAAAAAATGAATACCGGTAGTCTCAAACATTTCTTTACACTTCTAAAAATACTCATTATCTAGATTCAACTGTCAATAAACTGTCAATATGCCAACTACTTTTTTGATGAGATTATCAGACCAAATTTTACCAGGCAATTAATTGTTATGCCCAGCCAATTCATCAAGATGGTAAAATAGCCCTTTGATGCTTTCCATTTTGGGGTTTGGTCAGACAAATTTATTAATAGCTTGTTGACAAATTTCATCAAACTAAGTAACACATTTGTACCAGTTGGCATGTTTTGTCACTAGTCAATATTCAACATAAAGTAATTTCTTTTGCAAAACGAGCCTGAAACGAAATGTTTCAAAGCTAATTTTAAAATAAATGTGACATTAATGTGCTATGTTGCAATGTACTGGAGTTAAAACAAGCAGCAGAAAATAATCACATAAATATTTATTCAATAATTTCAGATCACTTACAAATGACAAGCAAGAGGTGGAACAGTTGCCACAACTTTCTCAGGAAATCTGATTAATTGTGTCACTTAATACATGTAAAACAACAATAATCTCTGAGAAATAATTTGCTATGGCCATTCTTGCAAGACGTCATCAGTTTCTGAGTCCAGAGATCAACTTTGATAACACTGATACTGTTATCACAAAATTGTAGCTTTTGCTCAACACCAAAGCAAAGAACATTCACTAAACAATGACATAAAATTGATGTAAATTTATCGTCCCTAAATCAAAGTTCGATGAATGCATAATTCACGAAATAACTTGTCTGCCCTGAAACCTCATTCGCCCAAAATCAAACAAATGGAAACACGGTAATACCTTGTGCTCATCAATGCTGTAAATTATGTACATGTGTAGACTGCTACAGAAGTCGCTGTAAAGTAATTGGCAGAACGTAAAACTAGTCACTGTTGTAATAATATACTGCATAGTTCAGTAAAGGACTATGCATCAGTAAGTTGTCTACTCATGAGTCCCCACCTCACTAAGTACATAGATCTACAGCAAGTTAAAAACCAAACAACCTGTACTTAGGCTTCTGGTCAGATATTTGATTTAGAAGTTGTGCAGTATATATACTAATATTTGGTAATTATGTGTCAATTGGACATTTAAGTGGAACATGTTGGTGCAGTCCACATATCAAAACTAATACACCGGCCAGATATTGAACTTTACAGTGTTTTGACGTCTTTTTTCTAAAAGGTAACACTCTTAAACATAAGCACATATGTTAATATGTATCACTAACACAAACAACAAAGCATAATTTTTATTCTAAGAATAATCCCTAACTGATACGTAAATTAAACTGATTACACCGATTTACATCACAATTAATGTACATGACATTCACAAGGTTTGAGCAAGTATTGGTTGGTGGGTTCATTGTACTATGTCAGGAGAAGATATCAGATCTCATTTGAACAGCAATAGTAGCTGATGGATTATCTGGATTGTTTTCACAAAAACTAGCTGTGATGTCCTCAACACGACCTGACAACTGAAGTTTATTCGTCTATGTTGTCCTCATCAGAGTTGTCCCTATGGTATATTTATACAGGCTTGTGTAATGTATTTATACAGGCTTGTGTAATGTATTAATTTTATACAGGCTTGTGTAATGTATTAATTTTATACAGGCTTGTGTAATGTATTTATACAGGCTTGTGTAATGTATTTATACAGGCTTGTGTAATGTATTTGTACGGTCGGAGAAGGGACATACTGCATGTGACTAGAGTTGATGAAGTTTAGAACATCCGTGTCGTATTATTAGGTGATACGAGAGTAACGTTTTCTGTATCAACAGTATACATTTTGTTAATACTTATTTTGTTTAACAGCCACTACTGGCACCACATCTGAGTTTCTTGCCATTTACATCTGGATATCGAGTTATCAACCAATCTTACCCTGCGGTGTAACAGTCGAAACACTATCATACTTCACACAAACATTGGGGTTTAAAACGAGGGTAAAATCAGGCCTTGTAAGTCTGTAATAATCGTCATTGTCAATGCAGCACCATCTGATCCGTTTGAACACAATGTCTGCCATACGCAGGATGCGGGCGTCTGTTCCGAGCATGTAACATTTCCTATGTGAGGTACCGGCGCTGAAGACAACACTACCATTTGGCTGTAGGACGAGGTTAGGGCATTCTGTCCTGTGGGGAGATTGTCCTGTCAGCCATGGGTCCTGCAACACGCCACACAGACAGATCATAACATGAACCCACTGGGCACTTTGTAAGATCTGTCATGTCACAGATTTGACTTATAATTACACCATTTCTTTCAGGGGTCTTAGGCGAACCTCAGAATGTTTGGTGGAACGGATGCAAACATTCTGACTGGAAAATTACAGTATAATTGCAACGAATATGTTTTATATATGTGCTAGCAGATTTATGATACCAACAACGGATATTAGGAAAAACATTAAATCAGTGGTGTGTGTGTTTAAAAAATATATAAACATTAAGGTGAACGTAACAGATTTCGACATGCATCTGTTATTATCTGGGAATGTGTAATTTCTAATGTACTTTTTAGTTATATTTATAGCTAAAAATGAATTGCAAAGGTGCACATAAAAGTATTTATGAAGGTAATTATAACATTAAATGTGAATACAAAACAAACGTCACTGTACTTAGTACTTACCTCGTGGTGGAGGGGGTCGCATACCAGGGTAGGGAGGCCTCATGTTAGGGGGTGGGGGCCGCATGTGTGGGGGTGGAGGGGCATACCTAAATCGGGGGGATGGTCCCCTCATTGGCGGTCCCATGTGAGGTGGTCCTCTAAACGGGGGCGACCTTCGGTCTAAGGGGATTGGAGATCGGTCAAAAGGTGGGGGTGAACGACGCATCCCATAAGGGGGTGATCTACGGAATGGCATAGGGGGCGATGTCCGGTGGTCAGGAGAATAAGGGGAACGATGGACAAACGGGGGTGACACCGACCGCGCAGGGTAGGGGGAACGATGATTAAATGGGGGCGAAACGGACCGCCGGTCCATGATGGGAGGGGGCGAGTTGTAATCAGCAGGGGGTGTGGATCGTGGAGGGGGCCGGCGGTCATGGGGGGAGGTTGGACGACGGTTGTAAGGACCTGGTGAATTTGATGCAAAATCAGGGGGCATAGGTCGGTCTAGAGGGTGGGGAAAGGGAACCCGATCCCGCAGGTAAGGGGGGATGGGTCGGTCCAGGGGGAGGGGGAAGGGGCGAGGGTGTCTCTCCATGTCATCACTGCAACAAAGGACACATCAATGGACACATCAATAGTCGTTGATAAATAAACACAGACATCTGCAAAATGCCCTGAACTCAAAACCGAACTGGACTTCTCAAACTCAGGACTTCCACAGACTAAGTACCTCTATAGACTGTGGATTTGTATATATTCAAGAAGACTTCTGCAGACTAAGGACATCTGAAGACTTCTACAGACTCAGGATGTCTACAGACTCAAGACTTCCAGAAACTTAAGCGTTCTTCAAAATACAGAGAAAATATGTCTATAAACTTAACAATTTTATAAACGCAACACACCTAGACCCCTCACATTCTAACTGAGTGACACAGTTTACAGTGCTATATTTGTACCACTCCATTGTTCTTAATGAACCACACAACTTGCACAATGTTACAAAGCCACCAGTAAATACATGGATGTTCCTGTACTTACCCAGGTGGGGGCGACAGGGGTCCAAAGCCCCGGGGTGGGGGTGGGGGCCCATCGAGCATTCCTACAAAACAAACAATGCATCAGTCGGGGGCGTCTACAAAAAATGAGCCAAAACAGACAATGACACGGACACTGTTGTTTATTTGCAGTTGTGCTAGACAAGTCGGCCCCCAAACCCTATTTGGCAGTGTTGTACAAGAAACTTACCAGGTGGTAGTGGGCGTGTCGGCAGCGGCCGAATCAGTGTGGCTCCCTCTGGTGGTATTTTACTTTCCATTTCAACCAATCTACAACAGAAGCCAAACCGTGAATGAAATTTGCCTCAGCAAAACAGTAACATATTTAATTAACTAGTCTTAGGACTAATGCAAACTATTTACAGAGTTGCTGAAGTAGTTTCAGTTATTCACAAGTATACAGCCATTAAAAAAATCAGAATTAATTTAAAAACTTTCTATGGATTATTAACACTTTTGAGACATTGATAGCCTAAATGTTACAAACTTTTTGAAGTTGATCAATCAAGTAGAGCTACAGGTGCTACAGTCACACTGTGGCTGTCTGTACTTCCTGACACCTGTGCTATGGCTAGTAGCAAAGTGCTACTGTAGCAAGTGTAGCAGACACTACTGACCTGTTGCGCAGTAGCGCGGCCTCAGCCTTTGCCTCCTTCAGTTCTCTCTCGGACTGCCGCCCGCCCAACTGGACAACACAACCACACCGTCAAGACACAGGGCAGACAGTCAAGTCAGACAGTCAGGACAGACAGTCAGGTCAGACGGTCAGGGCAGACGGTCAGGGCAGACGGTCAGGGCAGACGGTCAGGGCAGACGGTCAGGTCAGACAGTCAGGGCTGACGGTCAGGTCAGACAGTCAGGACAGACAGTCAGGTCAGACAGTCAGGGCAGACGGTCAGGGCAGACGGTCAGGTCAGACAGTCAGGGCTGACGGTCAGGTCAGACAGTCAGGGCAGACAGTCAGGTCAGACGGTCAGGTCAGACGGTCAGGGCAGACAGTCAGGACAGACAGTCAGGTCAGACAGTCAGGGCAGACAGTCAGGGCAGACAGTCAGGTCAGACGGTCAGGGCAGACAGTCAGGTCAGACGGTCAGGGCTGACGGTCAGGTCAGACAGTCAGGGCAGACAGTCAGGTCAGACAAACAAACAAACATATTATAGATTTAGGAAACAAGGAATATAACTCATTCTGACATAAAATCATATTTTCAGACATTAGGAGATTAGAAGAGTTAACATTTGGGCAATAGAAGATTTAACAATTGAATAACAGAAGAATGTAACATTTGGGCAGTAAAATAACTAACATTCAGGCAATACAAGATCACATATTTAGATGAATATGTCCCCGATGATATCATTATAAGATTAAGGACAACATAAAGTAGACCACCATCAGGAAACATACCCAGCTCTCATGTGCTTTCTTCTCATACGCAGCAATCTGTAAAATACACAAATACATGTAAGTATCACACACCGTTAGGAACACCACAAAACTGGCTGTTTTGGTCAGAAAACGAATTAAAAACACCTGTGTAGAACCTATTGAACATACAACTGGTCAGTCTCAAGTTGTGACCACAGGTTACATAATTAACGGAGAAACATCAGTAATGGATGACCCCATGTAAATAAGAGATAAGTATGTATAGATAACATTTACATGATATTACATTCAAATGTCCTTGTTCCAACCATAAACTCTCTGTTGTGACAATGACTGACAACCTGACTGTGAGATGTCTCATCAATGTCCACAAGATGGCGCTAACCTGCTTCCTGTAACTCGACTCGAGATCTTCAATCTCCTTCTTCATGTCCTCCACTTGTTGTCTGCAACAAGACGACTGTTGAGGCTCCAGGGAGACAGACAGCATGACAGACAGAGTGTGTGTGTGTGTGTGCACGTGCGTGCGCGTGTGTGTCTGTGTCTCAGTGCGTGCATGTGTATGCGTGTGCGTGTGTGTGTCAGTGTATGTGTTTCTCTCAGTGTGTGTGTATGCATTTGTGTATCTGTGTGTGTGTGTGTGTGTGTGTGTGTGTGTGTGTGTGTGTGTGTGTGTGTGTGTGTGTGTGTGTGTGTGTGTGTGTTGTGTGTTGTGTGTGTGTGTGTGTTGTGTGTGTGTGTGTGTGTTGTGTTGTGTGTGTGTTTGTGTGTGTGTGTGTGTGTGTGTGTGTGTTGTGTGTGTTGGTGTGTGTGTGTGTGTGTGTGTGTGTGTGTGTGTGTGTGTGTGTGTGTGTGTGTGTGTGTGTATGTATGTATGTATGTATGTTTGTGTATCAAGACAAGATCTTCTTACTTGTAGGAGATGAGTTCCATCTCAGTGAGTTTAGCTTTTCTATCTGCCGTCACCAGCTGGTCATCATTCTGTCTCCGCATCACTCCTTGCTCTCCCAACTCTCTGTGACAACATATAGCAACATGACACCTTGCTCTCCCAACTCTCTGTGACAACATATAGCAACATGACACCTTGCTCTCCCAACTCTCTGTGACAACATAGGACAACATGACACCTTGCTCTCCCAACTCTCTGTGACAACATAGGACAACATGACACCTTGCTCTCCCAACTCTCTGTGACAACATAGGACAACATGACACCTTGCTCTCCCAACTATCTGTGACAACAAAACGATGTGATAACATTAGTCATCCTTGATGAAAAACAATTGACAGATATTCAAATCAATGCTAAACTGAAAAATGTATAAAAACAAAACAATTGCTGTTGGACGGACGATTTGTAAACCGACCTCTGTAGCTCCAGCTCCTTGTCCTTGAAGTACTGAGTGAGCACTGACAACTTGGTGGTCGCCTCCTGCAGCTCTGACCGTGCCTGGTCATGTTTCTTCCTCAACAGATCTGACTCCGCCTTCAGCTCCACCAGTTGCTCTACAACACCAGCTCCGTTGTTGTATGTTATAGCGTGGAGCACTCAATAGACTGTAGACAACGCAGTGGTTTTTGTTTAAATTCGTCGTCAAACAGTAGATGACGTGTGCGTGTGTGCGTGCGTGTGTGTGCATGTGTTGTATGAGTGTGTGTGTATGTAGTATGAGTGTGTGTGGTGTTTGGTGTGTTTGTGTATGTACGTGTGTGTGCATGTGTATTCCAGTTTTCTACTACAATGGACACACTGACACCTGCAAAATGTCTTTAATTTTAATTTGTTGCCAGCCACCGATTCAAAACTTCTACAGACTCAAGACTTCTACATACTCAAGGCTTCTTCAGAGTCAAGGCTTCTTCAGAGTCAAGGCTTCTACAGACTCGAGGCTTCTACAGACTCGAGGCTTTCTACAGACACAAGGCTTCTACAGACTCAAGGCTTCTAGTTCAAAGTATTCCTTCCATCTGATACATCTTGCACACATGGGTGCAAGTCAGAATGACAACAACTTTCCTTTTACAGTTAAGTGAGTGAAATCATTCCTGCATCAAAATTACAAAAATGCAACCAGCACCATTGACTGAAACAGTCATCTACATTCAGCAACCGTTCAACACTGCAGTTTCAGTCATTGCCTGTGGGTGAACACTTTCACGTCCCTGCATTGGATTCCACTGCGTCTCATGAACAAGTGAGCACAATGCCTTCCTACTGCCTCGGTACATTTTGTCAAGTGAATATTAGAGTGACAAGCATGTCAACCACAGGAGTACTGAGACGAGAGAAATATGTCACCTGTGGCCTCCTGCTTGGTCAGTTCCTCTGTCTTCAACTGTTCCCGCAAGATCTTGCTCTCGTCCATCGCCTGGTTCAGTTCTGTCGTGATCTGACAAAAGAAACACACTTCTATGTGAAGATATTTCTTTTCGCATTCCAAAATTTATTTCCATTGTAGCTATTTTCATCAGTGTGTCACACTGACTTCATCTGTACTTGAATGACGCCTAATGATATCATTGTATGTTATTAGCCACCATCCAAGTTCTGGTGAAGTAAGTTTAAGACACTGGCAAAAGTATCTACAACATATATAAATTATGGATATGTAAATAGAAATTAAATTAGAGTTCTTAGTCGTTTTATTACAATCTGGCAAACTTATTTCAATGAACAACTTAGACAAAAAACTGATAAGATGTTACTTATGAGTATGCGTTGTTTTACAAACTATCCACATGTTAAACAGTAGACCGTGCATAACGCAATGCCAGAAAAGTTACTGCATCTGTACAGAACAGAGGACTAAGTTGTATAAAGAATAATCAAGATACATAAAAAACGATGACCAATTTGCTTCACAAGTAATAGACAGGTTTACACAAAACAAAGGAATACATTCAGACATGTGCACGTGCTGGCGGCTTTTTCTACTTTGGTAAAGAATGCGAAAAGAAAACCAGAACTGTAATGTTTACCCGGGAGACATCAATCATGTGCTGTAGTTTCTCGGTGAATGCATCCCTGACACCTGCGATGAGAAGCAAACATTTCACATATTTCTGTAGCACCGGAATATCACGGCATAGGAAATATGTACAAATTGAGACATCTTTTCTCAAACAAAAACCCACTACAATAGGTAGTTTGTATCATGTATGTATTAGTCTTCCTGAAATCTTGCTCAAACGCCATATTCTTCAGTCCTTATGAGACCTGTTCATTTAAATATAAATATGAATGATATGGGAAGTATTCAGCCATGTTGTAATCGGTGTACTGTGATGTTGGTCCTTAGTCCTCACCCACAGACTCTCCATCCCCGCGCTCCTCTTCATTCTCAGAGTCCTCCTCCAAATCCTCCTGGAACACCTTCAGCTGGCGGAAACAGTCCTGTAACACCTGTCAACACAGAACAGTCCTGTAACACCTGACAACACAGAACAGTCCTGTAACACCTGTCAACACAGAACAGTCCTGTAACACCTGTCAACACAGAACAGTCCTGTAACACCTGTCAACACAGAACAGTCCTGTAACACCTGTCAACACAGAACAGTCCTGTAACACCTGTCAACACAGAACAGTCCTGTAACACCTGTCAACACAGAACAGTCCTGTAACACCTGTCAACACAGAACAGTCCTGTAACACCTGTCAACACAGAACAGTCCTGTAACACCTGTCAACACAGAACAGTCCTGTAACACCTGTCAACACAGAACAGTCCTGTAACACCTGTCAACACAGAACAGTCCTGTAACACCTGTCAACACGGAACAGTCCTGTAACACCTGTCAACACGGAACAGTCCTGTAACACCTGTCAACACAGGGAAAAGTCCTGTAACACCTGTCAACACAGAACAGTCCTGTAACACCTGTCAACACGGAACAGTCCTGTAACACCTGTCAACACGAACAGTCCTGTAACACCTGTCAACACGGAACAGTCCTGTAACACCTGTCAACACGGAACAGTCCTGTAACACCTGTCAACACGGAACAGTCCTGTAACACCTGTCAACACAGAACAGTCCTGTAACACCTGTCAACACGGAACAGTCCTGTAACACCTGTCAACACGGAACACTCCTGTAACACCTGTCAACACGGAACACTCCTGTAACACCTGTCAACACGGAACAGTCCTGTAACACCTGTCAACACGGAACAGTCCTGTAACACCTGTCAACACGGAACAGTCCTGTAACACCTGTCAACACGGAACAGTCCTGTAACACCTGTCAACACGGAACAGTCCTGTAACACCTGTCAACACAGAACAGTCCTGTAACACCTGTCAACACAGAAAGTTGTAACACCTGTCAACCCCACGAGACAGTCCTGTAACACCTGTCAACACAGAACAGTCCTGTAACACCTGTCAACACAGAACAGTCCTGTAACACCTGTCAACACAGAACAGTCCTGTAACACCTGTCAACACAGAACACTCCTGTAACAGGACCAGATGACACAGGACCAGGTGAGACAGGACCAGATGACACAGGACCAGATGACACAGGACCAGGTGACACAGGACCTGGTGAATGAGGTCTATGTGAGACGTCCACCTGAGAATGATTACGGTGACTGACAACCAGATGAGAACCAGTTGCAAGACATCCTGGTGAAAGGACAGGTGATAAGTCTAGGTGAGTCAGACCCGGATGTGAAAAGTCTACACGAGAGTGGGCCAGGTGAGAGGGAACCAAGGAACCACTTCACTAACACCCTATGCTCTCCCCTAACATTCTCCCGCCTACCTCTATCTCCTGCTGTTTCACCTGCAGCTGTTCCTGGGCTGTCTTCCCCTCGTCTGCCACCTGCTGCACCTGCTGCTGCAGCTCCTGCACCCTGGACACATCCATGACACACTCCATGACACACTCCATGTCACACTCCATGACACACTCCATGTCACAAACATCTCACCTCAACACACAGCTAATTCATTTATATCAACTTTGCATAACAGAATGAGAACATTTTAAATACACAAAACTGAGAAAGTTTACAAATGAAAATCGTTGCACACTCCTGCTGTATCGATCACATGACTTACTGCCTAGCAACGAGGTGCATGATGCTATCAAAATGGATGCCAAACACAACAGAAGATTCGGACATTCTGTCATGTATTTAATTAAAATCGTGGCCTCAGATATTTTTGATTATGACAAGAACATAAGACAAAGTTGTTTCAGCAAGAACTGTATAGTTGGCATGACAAAGCTTGATGGTGAACTCATGCATATTTTGTTATTATGGTGGAGCAAAATACAACATATCTGACCCACAAACTGACAATCTAAAATTAAAAAGACTCATCAGATTGTAATGACAGATTGTAATCAGATTGTAATGACAGGTTGTAATCAGATTGTAATGACAAAGACTGTATTTTAGATTGTAATGACAGACTGCAGAAAAATTGAAATGACAGAGACTGTAAGAAGATTGTAATGACAAAGACTGTAAGAAAATTGTAATGACAAATACTGTAAGAAGATTGTCATGACAAATACTGTAAGAAAGTTGTAATGACAAACACCATAATAAGTTTGTTGTAAAGTTACTGACCTGTCGTTCCAGCTCTCTGCCTCCAGTAACAACTGCAACACACATATAACTCATGTTATGAAACTTAAGAAGGGATAATTTATTTACTGCCATTGGTATTTTAAGAATATTTTTATTTTGTATTTTTGGCATATTTGATTTTTCCCCATATCATTTTAATTCTTTTAATCATTATCCAAACCCATATTTAAAAAAATATATATATTGTAAATAAAAATTCTACATGATCGAAATGTGCCATTCCAGTTACCTGGAATGTGTGAACATATAAGGGGCTGTCATATTTACACATTATTGTCGTTATAGGGCCTGTAAGTGTGTCACGATATATGGCGAGACTCCACGTAACTGGAGCTGATTGGGAACAAGACTCATGAATGATATTCTTACGATGGGCGACAGCTGTAGTTTCTGACTAATTAAAATAAAATAAAATGACTGGGGAAGTTTTGTTAGTAATTATATATTATGGTTTTTGTTTTAGCAGTATTGTTATATGGCTGGATACCAGTAATACCGCTCAGATGGCAGATTTACATAACGGCAAAGCCATAGGCTGGTAAAATATGGATTATAAACTATAACCATCAGCTCGGTTTCTGTTACATCATACTAGGAAAATCAAGTCATAAATATCTTGTATTATAGCTTTCCTACCTTAACTGTCCAATTTAATACTGAGTTTACCACACTGGCGTAGACATATGGCAGTTTACATAGCGCAGATAATATGAACGATTTTAGGCTGTACACGTATGTGTCTTTTACGGGATTTGCTTTTTACATTGCTGTGCATTGTGGTTTCACAACAGTTTGATACGCACTTACAATGTATATCTGAACTCCAAAACAGGTTGTACTGCATAAAAGATGGCATTCTTCATTACTAGCCACTGATTTTAAAATGCACAAGTTCCATGATCATTCTTACCAGCGTCAAACTGCTTCTGTTTGTAATTATCCTTCGGAAAATAAAACTATAAACACAATTTGGGGACAGTCTGATTATTACAACCAGAAACAAAACAAAGTCCTATCTTTTAATATGAAGAAAATAGACTTCCTGCCCCCAACCTCATTTTTCAACTGACAATATTGCTAACTTTAAAAAATTAGGTATTTATTTATCAGACAAATAAGAAGAAAAATCCACCTCAGTAAGTATATCATGCTGTATGTAGTAGTATTGCTTAAGTGGTGAATAGCTGCAACGAAACATCTTCAGCAACAACAGTAGAGAACAAGTAACATAGTTCAAGATGAACACCAAAAATCAACCCTAGTTCCAGTGTCTCACTGATGTTGATACGACACTATTTAGAGAACACTATCGACTCATAAACAGACCCAACAACCTAATGGACCTCTGCTTACCTGGTCCTTGGTCTGTTGTAGGAAGGTCGTCTCATCTGTCATGTTCTGCACCTGGGTTCGCATCTCGTTCATGGCAGTCTCCCACTCCGAGTTCAGCTTCTCCATCTGTCGACCAACAAACCCATATTTACACCCCCGTTTACCTGTTTATCTTGCCAAAGGTCACATCTATTAATCCTAAAAAAATACATAATTGTATTACATGTGCACCAAGTCCTTGCTGCACAAAGTCACAAATATATGGGTGTGTCTAGATTTTGGCATTTTAACATGTATATACATAATTTCTTAATACTGCAACTTGTTGGACATTGACAATGGTCATCATCCCAGACATGTTAACCTTGCTTGTGAAGTGCCAAGTCCATACCAGGGCATTTTAATATTAAACTTAAGTGTTTTAAAAGTTGTGCGTGTATGTTTGTGTGTTGTGTGTGTGTGTGTGTGTTGTGTGTGTGTGTGTGTGTTGTGGTGTTGTGGTGTTGTGGTGTTGTGGTGTTGTGGTGTTGTGGTGTTTTGTGTGTGGTGTTGTGGTGTGTGGTGTGTGGTGTGTGGTGTGTGTATGTGTGTGTGTGTGTCTGTCTTGTTGTGTGTGTGTGTTGTGGTGTTGTGGTGTGTGGTGTGTGTGTGTGTGTGTGTGTGTGTGTGTGTGTGTGTGTGTGTGTCTGTGTGTGTGTGTTGTGGTGTTGTGGTGTGTGTGTGTGTGTGTGTGTGTGGTGTTGTGGTGGTGTGTGTGTGTGTGTGTGTGTGTGTGTGTGTGTTGTTGTGTGTGTGTGTGTGTGTGTGTGTGTGTGTGTGTGTGTGTGTGTGTGTGTGTGTGTGTGTGTGTTTGTGTCTGTGTGCATGTTAACCTTGCTTGTAAAGTGCCAAGTCCATACCAGTGCATTTTACAATTAAACTTAAAAGTGTTTTAAAAGTTGTGCGTGTATGTGTGTGTGTGTGTGTGTGTGTGTGTGTTGTGTGTGTTTGTGTGTGTGTGTGTGTGTTGTGTGTGTTGTGAGTTGTGGTGTGTGTGTGTGTGTGTGTGTGTGTGTGTGTGTGTGTGTGTGTGTGTGTGTGTGTGTGTGTGTGTGGTGTGTGCATGCACGAGTGTGCGTGTTGTCACACCTCAGCCCGGCTGTGTTCACTGGCCGTCACCCGTGCCTGGGATTCCTCCAACTGCTCTGTCATGTCCTGCAACTAAACACACCAACAACAAGACTGATCACAACAACAACAAGACTGAACACAACAACAACAACATCCTCCAGACACCGACTACTTCATTGTAACAGATTTCCATAGTTCCTAAATTCTCAAGAACCTAGCTTAGTGGTTCAACAAATAGGAATCATTACGAATTATATTACCAAGGGGTATGCATAAAAGTAATTAGAACACGGGACTGCCAAAGATTTATTTAGGAACCACAACTTTGAATGGATATGTTTTGGATTTCTACAGAAGGTAGCCGTCATTTCTTGACGGCATGCGTGGCAAATGTTAAGCATATTTTTAGGAATATAAACATGTTGTAAGACTGACGATTCAAGTCACATGGGAAATGCCCCCAGTGTCATGTCGTCATCCTGTCAAAGTCTGTGTCATGACATCACAGTTAGTGTCACACCTACCTGAGTGTCCTTAGACTCCCCGTTGCCATATCATCATACAGTGTCCTGTCAAAGTCTGTGTCATGACATCAGTTAGTGTCACACCTACCTGAGTGTCCTTAGACTCCCCGTTGCCATATCATCATACAGTGTCCTGTCAAAGTCTGTGTCATGACATCACAGTTAGTGTCACACCTACCTGAGTGTCCTTAGACTCCCCGTTGCCATATCATCATACAGTGTCCTGTCAAAGTCTGTGTCATGACATCACAGTTAGTGTCACACCTACCTGAGTGTCCTTAGACTCCCCGTTGCCATATCATCATACAGTGTCCTGTCAAAGTCTGTGTCATGACATCACAGTTAGTGTCACACCTACCTGAGTGTCCTTAGATGCCACCAGTGTCACGTAACTATCCAGTTGCTCCTTGAGAGCTGCCAGCTCCTCCGTGTGAGCCTGCTCACTTCTCTGGAGTGCTGCATTGTGCAACTGAACACATCAGACACAAACACGCATTACATACTGAACACTTGACGCAGTGAACACACCAGGCACAAACACACGACACACTGAACAGACCCAGCACAAACACATGACACACTGAACACACCAGGCACAAATACATGACACACTGAACACACCAGGCACAAACACATGACACACTGAACACACCAGGCACATGATACTGTGCATGTAGATCTATACCAAGTGTCAGTGTACTTCACATTAAAGTACAGTCATCTGTTTCACTACTCAGCTTCAACCTGCAGAAAGTTCACTAAATAAGTTATACTTCTTCCCATTTTGTGGTCAGGAGTGTGGGACAGGTTAACTTCAAAGGTGTCCTGGTTGTGAGGTGTGCCATTATTGTTCACGTTGATCCAATGTGAAAATAATCCAAAGTGTACGCTTGTGAATTTTTTATTTAATTTACACATTGCCATACTCAGTTGAAATATGTTTCCAAAGTAAGCAACATTTTCATAAATTTATTATATAAACAATAGCCTTTTGTGGGATACTGGCACTAACGATATGTGTTTCTGGTACTGGTGTAACTTTGGTTAGCAGCCATACTTAGTTCAGATTATCTAAGACATAATTAAGTACTATTCAACCATAATCAGATAATCTATCTTGCAACACTTAAAGTCCATTGAATATAAAACTGTCGTTTTCTCCTGCTGGATGCAGAGTTAAGAATTGATGCAGGAATGAGAGAAGACCGCAGTGAAGAAGGATGAGGTATACCTTGACAGTCTGCAGTTCGCTGGAGAGTTTGTCAACTTCCTCGGTGCTCATGCTTGACTTCCCCTCAAGTTGACTCAACTGTAGGCCACAAAACATGCAAATACAATGTCACATTCACGGCTGTAACAGTGTTTCCCAGTGTCATTTCTCCATATTTTATTGAAGCGTTCTGTGATCTTATTTACTTTATACTCAACCAAATTGTTACTTTAATTTTGTGTGTAGTTCACTTAAATTCTACAGCATGAATCTTTTAGTAAATTCTAGTAATTGATTTGATTGGTGACTGAAGCAAATTCGCTGGTTCGATACCGAAATCAGAAAGATTTCATGCCTTGGGCATACCATATGTTGCTATGATAATGTAACGCACCAAAGATATATTCTATATACACTACTGTCTCACTGCGACACTCAGTTGACACAGCCTGTGTCAAAGTATCAATGAAATCAAGCAACAGACAACACGTGAGTTGTCAGACCACCAGTGCTGTAGAGAGCAGAGCACGGGCTAACAACAAAAGGACAAGAAGCAAGGATGGAAAGGAAGATGAGGATGTCGAGATGGATGTGTGGAGTAACAACGAAACACCAGAAACGAATATATTATAGGAACAATCAGAGTAACACAAGCATCCAGAACGATAATAGAGATATGACTGAAATGGCGTGTGCATGTGATGAGAATGCATGAAGAGCAGAAAGTGAAGAGTACTGACGACAGACATGTCAGAAAGAAGAGAGAAACGACGACCAAAGACCAGGTAGAAAGACGCCATAAAAGAGACATGAACACCGTGGGTCTCAACGCAGTTGAGGTGATAAACAGACCGACGTGGAGGAAGAAAATGAACAGCCACACCGGCGACCGCACACGAAAAGGAAAAGCTAGAGAAGAAGAAGATAGGAGAGGACAGAGACACGTCATGTTGACGGTGTACCTTGTTCTCTGCAGCAACCAGGGCCTCCTCGAGGGACTCGTTCTCCTTGACGGCAACAAACAACTTCTCTTCCAAACGCGCCACATTTGCTACAGAAATAAAATGGTTTTAAAATGTACTACTAAAGTAAAATAATTATGTTTCTCATATAGCAACCCAGGTAACAACTTACACACATATAAATGAATCTGCGTATTCTTCAGATTTAATTAAGGTTTGTATGTGTACGTATTCTTGAGAGTACACATGCCTGACTGACAGTGTGGGTACTGACAGTGTGGTGCCTGTGGTGCCTGTAGTGCATGTGGTGCTGTAGTGTATGTGGATCCTGTGGTTCATGTGGTGCATGTGGTGCCTGTGGTGCGTTCATGCTCGGACATTATGATCAACATGCCCGCTTATTTAATGCCTTTTCAGATTAAACATAATCACTCCTGTTATTCAATCTACAATGTCAAAGTCCATGCAACAATGTTGGTCTTGTAAATCCTAGCAAAGAGATTTCATCACACAGAACAGACATTGTTAGCACAAATGTGGTTCAAGAAACAACTCACCCAGTGGGTCCTTCTTGGGCTTCTTCAGCTGTTGTGAGAGAGAAGACAATCACCATCAGTTACATCCCAATTAATATTCACAGACTTATTCAATTAAATACAAAAAGATCAATACAAATTCATAATGGTAAAACAAGTACCGTAAATCCTGTATTACTAGCCGCACCCCTAATTAAAGCCCCACCCCGACTGCGTGCGACATACTGCCGTAGAGCGCGCAATTTGGAAACATTTTAATGTGTTTCATAAAAGTCATAACTTTGCTAATAATGATCATAAATGAATAACTGAAAGACTCATTATTGTAATCATTTATAATTACAACACAGTATGTATTTTAATCGGAACATTACTACGTGAATTAGGACAAAAACGGGAACCAAAATAACCACAATTTCACCATGCTATCAGAACATAATTGGGTGGCAGAATATACATACATCCAACGAATAAAATGTAGCCACATATTTAAGCTATTCAATGGTGTTAATTTTTTTTTAAATATGTTAAGAAGTATTGGTTTTATAGGATTGTATGTAGAACCATGCATAATGCTGGCACCTATAAAATGTAAGCTACCCATCCTCTCCCAGGCCTGTGTTGGCTAAACTTCAAAGACGCTTCCTTGCCGGCTAGCAACAATGTAATAACTTGGCGTCTCCGCCAGCGTGGGAACGGATGTAACACATTTTTCTCAGACAGTCGTCCCTTAATTAGGCCACCAGCCACCCGTGTTTGTCCAGGCAGCGCCCAGGCACATGGAAGTCAGGGTTACAACATTGTATCTTGACACAGAAAGCAAATGCAATTAACTCAGTCGTCAGTGGCTGGGAAGCCCTGGTAGAGTGTGGTGTTGTTTTGACAATCAGCATGAAGCCTGGCTTTTATAGACGTGTGAACATTGTTCTTGGAACTGAGATTAAAACTAATGTCAAAACAAAACAGACGGCGTGGGATTGATGCTAACAAAGGACGATGACATAACATTTATTTGCCGGCGCGTGCGGCAGCATCAAAGACTCAGACACGGACACATTACACTGAACGACACCATCATGCCATTCGCGACAGCGTTCTTTGACAGCGACAATACTACAGTAGTGCTGACAAAGGATTATATTGACTGTGAAAGGAATTATTTCATCATATTTGATGATGATTGTCTGGTGTACGTGTACCCACAGCAACGATCAACGATGTTGCCAACGTTGAAATGGATACATGAAATGGCGCCGCCGAGCCGTTCCCTTCCCCGACGCATTCTTTGACAGCGACGATGAAAGGGACTTTTGTGGAGTATAACTGTGACATGTTTTCATATTATGATCGTTGTATCTGAACATTTTATGGAAATGGGATTTTATTAACTGTGTTATATCACTTGTTAATCACAAGTGGCAATTGTAATACAATGTGTTATTTATAAAACCGGCTTCGTTTCTTCGGTAAGTTTTTCACGTTTATACCGACAATTCTGTGACCCAAATGTCAATTTGTTTTGGCAAATTACTGTATTTAAAGCCGCACCCCAACTTTGGCGTTTTCGTCCTCATTTCGGCTACACACTACTGTATTAGTAGCCGCGGCTAGTAATACAGGAGTTATGGTATGTATTTTATGACTAATAACTAAATTGTATTCATATATAACATATGTGTGCATATATATATATATATATATATATATATATATATATATATATATATCTGTGTAAAATACACACACAGGTGTTACATTTAATGGTTCAGACTCCTTGTGAAATAGTTTTATATTTTGTAATCAATAAACAAATATTAGATATGGCACTGATGGAGGCACAGACAGACGGACGAATGAACAGACAGATGGATGATAATAATAAGAAAATTCAAATACAGCCCTTTTCAGCCTGCTCAAAAGCGCTTTACAGGTTCAATCATTAAAACAAGTCACAAATACTACTAGATGGATGAAGAGACAGGCAGATGGAAGGACAACGAGGCAGACACGTACAGATATTTGGATAAGCGGACGGTTAGACGGCCGGACGGCCAATGAGAGAGTACTTACCAGAGCACAGCAGCGACTAACGGTGATGAAGGTGAGTGTGGTGATGACGGTGATGGCGACCAGCAGGGCCTTGGTCGGAGGCAGACCTGTTGGTTCATGCTCCAGGAGTTGCTGTACGGAGCCTGGCAACTGAAACAGACCACCTACGGTCAGTCTCTACCAGTCACATGACTTACCTGTGTGTGTGGCTGTTTACATCATAGTAAACTGGTATATGTTGATGCATTAGCTTCCAGTTGTATATCAAATTAAATTCAAATTGATTACTGTTACATACCATACTGTTTCTACTCAACAACCAACATACTGTTAGTCTGTCAACATTTCTCTGATATTGCTAGAACACTTAGATCATCTGTTTCCAAACAGCTTTTCTTCCTACCACTAAGCTCAAGATTGACAAATGTGCTTTCTCTGTAGTTGTGCCAACAATGTGTAATCAATTTCCTATTCCAACTAAATCTTCTGAAACTTTATAATTGTTACAATTATTATGTAATATGTTTAACACATAATTACAATTCCACCATCTTGAGATTAAGATTCTACACTTACCTCATAAATTACACCGACACATAACAAGATAAACAGGCATCCAAATGGTATAAATGTTTCCCTTTGTTGTCGGATCCATTTATTACATTAATATGCTAACCAACCCTTACTCCTGGCTATGTTCAGTTGGTGAGTTAGTGACGTACACTAAATTGATGTTCAATTGGTGATGATCAATTAAATTAATTATATAGTTATTTAGAATTATTTCCATGCGACATGATTTTTCTCAAGGATCTTTCTCTCGAGAATGCCAAGGTGGTGTTACTTGATTGACCGTGGCAATCACTGGTGATGGTAGAAATGAACTAGTCAGTTTAGTCTGTTTAAGTCTAAGATACAAAATACTGTAAGCTGCAACAGGTGCCCTGCTGCCTTCGCTCAGTGCTCCCTAGTTACGCTACAGAGTGAAACTTATAGTATTATAAGTATCTGCAGCTATTTATAGAACGGTCTTGCGTAAGCCATATGTCTGCCACTTTTCGTCTCTGGAACACGAGACTGCACTGAATCTGGTGATTTTGTTGTTGATAAAGATTTATATATGACATATACTGTTGCAAACAAAGAACATTAAATAAATAAATCCTCATAAACAACAGCATCACTAGATAACTAAAGACGGCAAACATATCGCCTACACCAGACCATGCTATAAATAGCTGCAGATGCCTTGCGCCGGTCGACAAAAACTTGCGGTGGAATAGCACAATATATATAGAGCTTATTTAAAATCCCTTACTGCGACACATTATGAGACAAAGATAAAACAACGGCACTTACAACATTGATGAGAGCTTGTAGGAGCGGCTCAAGAGCAGCGAGCACACTCACAAAGACGTTCATGAGAATCCAGCTTGTGCTCTCCTCCTGCGTTGTCGAGTCGACGTCATGCTCCTCTGCCACCTGGATACTTGGCTCAGTCGGTGCACCAATGTCACCCACAGGTGGCGCCACTTCATCGTCAGTCGGACTCGAGGATAGGAGTGGCCGTATCTGGAGCAACTCCGTCAGACAGTCCTTGTTGTGTCACTGTCTCCACAGGTGGTGTTGACGTGTCACTCAGATGTTCAGCGTCATTGCTACTCTCTAGAGGGCGCCTTGTTTGGAAGTCGGGCGTGTCATACGTTTCCAGTCTCTCATTGGGAGTCAACGTGTGTGGCTCCACCATCGAAGCCTCAGTTTCATTCTGCAGTGTCTCGGTGGCTGGGTCCGGGGTGGATGTCTGGACGTCAGTAGCTGGAGACGGCTGGATGTCACTGTCTTCTGCTGATAGCGCGTCATTTGGTGTCAAATCATTGTTACTGTCAACCAGTTTGTCATCCTGGGATTCCGTTTTTTCGACATTCTTCCCTTCTTCTTCCTTCCGCTGTTCCTCCTCCTTCTTTCTTTGCTCTTCCTTCAGTTCCTCTTCCTTCTTCTGTTCTTCCTCCTTTTTTCTTTCCTCTTCCCTCTTCCTTTCTTCTTCCTGTTTTCTTTCCTCTTCCCTCTTCCCTTCCTCTTCTTTCTTTCTTTCCTCCTCCAACTTTAGTTCCTCTTCCTTCCTCCTTTCTTCCTCTTTGCGTTCTTCTTCCTTCAGCCTTTCCTCTTCTTTCAGCCTTTCCTCTTCTTTCAGTCTTTCCTCTTCTTTCAGCCTTTCCTCTTCTTTCAGTCTTTCCTCTTCTTTCAGCCTTTCCTCTTCTTTCAGTCTTGCTGCTTCCTTCAGTCTTTCCTCTTCTTTCAGTCTTGCTGCTTCTTTCAGTCTTTCCTCTTCTTTCAGCCTTTCCAGTTCCTTCAGTCTTTCCTCCTCCTTCCCCTTTTCCTCCTCCATCTTGCGTTCGGTATCCTCTCCCTTTACTGGTTCTTCTTGAGCCACGGGGACAGTTGCTGACAGTGTCACACTTACAGGTGTTGGCTGCACCACAGTTGACAAAGTCGACGATGACACAATGCCATCGTCATGTGACACAGGAAGCTTCGGTGTTGGAGTAGGCTCGATGCTATCAATGGTTGATGTCATCTGGCTCGACTCAAGGATGGTTTCACTGGACGGCTCAAGAGTTTCGTCGACCAAGGTGGTACCCTCGACAACGTAGGTCTGTCGGGAATCAGCACCGTTGATTGTGGTCACTTGGTCGAGTCCAACGGTTGTACTGCCGTGAATGTCCACTGTTGCTTCCTGCTCTGGCTTCTTCTCTCCTGCTCCTTCACTTTGACTTGCTTCTGCCTCCTTCTTGTCATCATTTCCTGCATCATCACCTTCAGTGCTCACAGTCTCCGTACCACCGTCTCTAGTGACATCTTTATTTCCTTTGTTTTCCTCACCAGTCACCTCCTTAGCGTCATCTGCAATATCAACATTTTCATCAACACCTTCATCCTCATCCTCCTCATCTTCGCTGTCCTCATATTCGTCCTCGTCAAACTCATCTGAGTCCTCCTCGTCATCACCATCATCATCATCACCTACAATGTCACCTGCCTCAGGTGAGTCATTTACACCATCTACAATGTCACGTTTGTTAACATGTCCTTCTGTTGTGGAGCTGACCTCAGGCTCAGCCTTCGAATCTTTGCTCATCTGCTGCGGCATATCAGCAACATCTGATGCCGCACCCAGTCCAGCGTGCATGCCTTCTTGTTCTATCACCCCATCATCTTTACCCCTTCCACCTTCCATGGTATCAACCCCTTCACCCTTTTCCAGTCCTGTGTCTTCTAACATCCCAGCAACATCATCCCCAGGCACGTGACTGCTTCGATCCAAGCCATTCATGATGTCAACCGCTCCATCTGGCCAATCAGATTCGACATAGTCCTTCAGTGCGGGATGACTGCCGGGATCTCGATGCAGGTCAGTAATTGGGGATTCATGCAAAGCATGGTCACTAGATGGCACTGTTGCATGCACAGATTCGTCTGCTTTACCAACAACATGCTCTTCCAGAAATTCCGTCTCACTATCGGGGTCTAGTGTTTGTGCCGAAACTCCCCCAATGACCTTCCCAAAGGGTGATAATATGGGGTTAAGATACTGCCATAAGTCATCAAAATTATTATATTTCTCATCAGATTTTTCATACAAGCCATTCTGGTTAGTGTCTTCATGCATATGATGTGAATATAAGGGTGCTTTCCCTTTCCTGGGATCATGGGGTTCTAGCGGGGAGGGGGGACTCTCAACATTGGCATGCACGTCTGGATTAGGTCTGACGCCAGCTATGGCGTGGTTATCGTTAATATCAACCTGTGAAAGAGGAATGTTAGTTACATGCTCATTGTATCTGTCGTCATGCACATTAGACACACCAACGGAATTAGTACCACCAAACTCAGTGCTGCCATCTGCTGGAAGTGATGGGATTACATCGATTTGTTCACCAAGGTCGTTGACGTCTACGGGCGGGGGCATATCCAAGTCAGCATATGTCGACTCCAGCAATCTGTTCAGTTCTGGAAGGAAAACATGCCATGAAAATACAGTACATGTCACGATATCATACTTGTGATAAACTAGACAGATTAATCACAAATACCACAGTTTAGAAATCTAACACAATATTTCACATTTTCATCTATTACCGCAATGACTGCATTTGGTCACCTAAAAATGATAAAATTCCCAGGGGTAAAAACTCACAGTGCACAAAAGTAATTATTTCTCGTGTCTGAAAACACAGTATTGTTGGCAATGTTGGAAAACACAATAATTGTGCAGCATATAAAAAACAAATGGCATATGTACAGTCATTATGGTATATTAAATTTGTGCACATGTTAATGAGACCCACCTAACTACATTTGTGATGCTTTGTAACAAAGACATCTGTTACGCCAGAGTATTGACCAGGCAGGGATATACAATATTACACACATTTATTGACTGCCAGGTTTTAATCAAGAATACAAATAAATGACCCTGACCTGAAGGATGTATAACGAACATATAATATACAATACATACTCAATAAATATCCACATGCATAGCCTAAATGTACTAGATTTATTTCCTTGTCAACAAATGTAGGAATGTTACAGACCTTACAGTAGCACTTCACGTAGACAATATTCCAGCATGCCACACTACTGACAAGAGCTACAAGCATTGAGTTACCTGTACTAATTACACCATGCACGTTAAATCTCAGGTAACACACTCACCTGTTCAAAAACCAGATAAAATAATATTTATTTTGCAAAACCTACTGATCCTAAAGCAGAGTCGAAAGTTAAATTAATGGAGTTCAAGACAAATGTTAGCGTGCATATCAACATCTACCCATGCATGCAAGTACGGTGCAATCTAAAAATCAACAAAGTTTAATTATATTAATAATAACTACTTAAACAGTACACATTTTAAGAAAACATGCTCTTTTTATGCATGCTCTCTCTCAAACACACAAACATATAGTATTTTTCTACTGGGTAAAACGATAGGCGAGATGATAGAGTGAGCTGGTAGGGTGAGCTGGGCAAGGAACAAAGGTGTATTGTGACATGGGCTTGCTCCCTGGAACTAGTTTAAAATCTAACTTCAAGATGGTGCATTATGAGGTCTGTTTAACCTATTCTCTGGCACACAGTGGAATAAATAAATCTACAAATGAGCATGCAAACGTGTTTGTAGCATTACTTGTAAATAGTCAACAGGGAAATAGGAAATACCATGAGCCAAGAGGTGGTAATTTCAGCATATCTCAAGTGCGGTGGCTTAGAAAAAGAGCGAGGTGGCTCATCTCACCCATCTTATAGCAGGGGAACACTGATATACTATTGATGATAAAGTACGACAATATTCACACAAAAACACACCCATGCAACTAGAAGTTTTCATTCCAACAGTTAGTACTGAAAACTTCTTCGCTACATCTACCACAGTACATCAACTAAGCAGACTGATTTATGACAGGCAAGGCTACAACGAGCTCCCTTACCCTCAATCTCACTATCATCCCCCGATGTTGGTATATGTTGTTTCAGGAAACCCGATTGCGCCTTCAAAAATTTCTCCCTGCGCTTTCTAAATCTCTCCTGAATAATGTCACCTGCATCACAGAAAATCTGAACTGGAACAGATTCTTCTTACCAAGGGAACTACTTCTGATACAAACTCAAATCAACACGAGTTTTCCTCGTTACCAAGACGAAGCAGTTTAGTCCAGTTGAGTGGATCCAGTGAATTCTAAAAAATATTGTTGCCAATCATCTGTAGAACACATCTACTTATTCATTATTGAAAATATAATCTAAATTATTTTATCAATTGTTTTTATAGTTTTGTTCCATCTTTTACACTATCATAAAAAAACTGTTTCTCTGTTTTGCATTTATCCAAATTATTCCAGTTAATATTCCATGTTTTACACTATTATTAAATGTTTTTCACAGCTTTGGATTTATCCCAATCATTCCACTCAGCACGCAGACTGCTGTTCATAACCAATTTTTTTATTTTGTATGTTTGATAAGTAGTTAAGAATGTTCACGTTAGACAGTCACCTACCAGTAACCTCCTCTCTGGGAGTTCCAGGGTTCGTTGTATCTTCACTGACAGTGTTTTCTTCCTTCCCTGTCTCCCCTTCTGTGGCTACTTCCTGTGTGTCTGGCCCTACTGTTCCTGCCGTCTCCCCAGAACCGAACAAGTTGCCTATAACAGCCATTTCCAAAGTTATGACCTAACCAGTCAACATTAACACATGCGAATCAGTTGACAGATCCAGTACCAGGTATGTCACTGTTGCCTATATCACAATCCTAATTACACGTGTGATCTGCCAAGTTTGGCCTACCATAAATGTTTACATAATTATACAAGATTTTTTATTAAAACACACTTTTAAAATGTCACATAAACACAGCCCTGAACACTTGACGAAATACAAATTATATGAACATTACAAGGTATCAAGAATCTATAGAAATTAACAATTATCTTAGGTCTCAGATGTGTGCATATGTTCAACTTGGTCAAATACATAAAATACAAGTTGCTGTATGACTATCTGATATATATTTGATTAAATATGAACACCAAATACGACAAAAATACAAGGTTTTGATAAACGACAAATTCAACTAATACAAAATCAGCATATACATATAAATACATTAAATACAGATTAATACATTTTAATCACAAACGGAGACACTGCATCAGAACACCACAGCAAGATGTCGCTAGATCTAGCAAGAAACAACAATCTACGTGGACAGGGTTAAGCTGCTGAGACTACTGACCCAGTGCTGAGAAGAAGCCGCCCTCGGCCTCGTCACCTGTGCAAGGGAGCAGCGAGTGAGTCAAGTGATGTTAGACAACTCTACCAGTAATGTTCAAGCTTCCTAACAATTGCATCTGTACGTGCGTATCTGACTGGCAAGCATCTGACAGTGCATTCAAGTGCAGCTGTGATAAATTCAATGCATTTGCAGTTATGCATAAATATTGCATTTGCATGACACAAAACATTTGATTTTTCAAATGCCCATGACATGCATTTCAAATGCAAACATAGTGTCTGAATTTAGTTATTACTGTAAATTTTCTCATTCTTCACAATATTGACCCCTTCATTGGCCATATTAAAACAAGTCAAATGCAGTAATACATGTATGATGAAAACATGAATTTGATTGTATATATCCCCAAAACACACAATCATGAGCAATACAAAAAAATTGTATATTTGCATATATTGACAAACTTAATTGAAACATTCTGACATTGATTTGTTAACATGCTTAACCTATAATTTGCCAGTGAGCACGCAATACATCAAAATCAGTGCAAATTCACTACTAGAACCCTCTACCCCAAAGAAGCACTCAGATATTTAAACTATGCTAAATTATATCAAAGAAAGAATTAAAAAAGATTGTTAGAAACAGTGTATTTGTCTTGTTGTAAATTGTAAGAGAGTAGACTGTTTACTAGACCATGACCACATAAAATTAAACACGAGTATGTGTGCATGTAGCTGTCAAGGTTGGTGGTATGGATATTTTTTTCACATGTATGTTGACAAAATCCTAGATATACATAAAAGTGGTAAATGCTAATTAGTAATTACAAAACAATTCCATCTACAATTAAGTAAACTTTCATTCATTCATTAAACTGCTTTGAAAACTTTCCAACGTTCACAAAAAAACACTAATATGATGCAACAAGATGTAAAGGTTTTCAGACACTAACCAATTCACAAATTGCCAAAACATAAAATTACTTACATACGCACATGGAGCACTTAGGATAAATTCACTATAAAAATCACACTCTCACACTGGGGAAGTTAAAATAGCCTAATGCTAAACGAAAACTGCATCAAATTTAGTTCGTTTTTCAAGACATGCCAATGTTTGCCACAAAGTAGGTTCCAACTTTAAGTAGTGTGGCAAAAACGTGTCAACGTGATAAGTTAGTGGTGCAAACTGCCAGAAAACTATAAAAGATTAGTGAGTGTGGATGAACACGTGAAATGCTAAAGCACACAAAAGATGCTCTGACAAGATCTATGCAAGACAAGCACCCACCCTTCTCTTCTGGTCTCTCCTTCTGCCCCTCAACCACTGCCTCCTCCTTGGGCACTTCTTTGTCCCGTGATCCCGCTGCCTCTTCTTCCCCAGCCTCCGTACCAATGATATCCTCATCACCCTGCTCTTCTTCAGACTCCTCATCTTCTTCATCCATGTCAGTTTCATCTGTAGTGGTAGTCATCTTCTCTTCTGTCTTCTCTCCTGACTCACCTGTCTCCTTCACTCCAGCATCTTCTTTCTGCTGCTCTTGTTCCTGCAACGGAGGCTGCTCCTGTTGTTGTTCTTGTGATGAAGGCTGCTGCTGTTGTTGTTGTTCCTCCGGTGGCTGCTTTTGTTGTACCTCAGGTGGCTGCTGCTGTTGTTGTTCTTGTGATGAAGGCTGCTGCTGCTGTTGTTGTACCTCTGGTGGCGGCTGTTGTTGTTCTTGCGCTGGTGGCTGCTGTTGTTGTTCTTGCGCTGGTGGCTGCTGTTGTTGTTCTTGCGCTGGTGGCTGCTGTTGTTGTACCTCAGCTGGCTGTTGTTGTTGTACCTCTGGTGGTGGCTGTTGTTGTTCTTGAGCTGGAGGCTGCTGTTGTTGTTCCTGCTGTTGATCTTGTGGTGCCTGTTGTTGTTCTTGAGCTGGAGGCTGCTGTTGTTGTTCCTGCTGTTGTTGTTGTTCCTGCTGTTGATCTTGTGGTGGCTGTTTCTGTTCATCTGGTGGAGGTTGCTGTTGTTGCTGTTGCTGTTGTTTCTGCTGATGTTGTTGTTGCTGGAGCAGCTGCTGTTGTTTCTGCCTCTCTATGTCCTCCTGGTAGTGGAGATCAGTGTTCAAGATTAACATTGAAGAGAGAAATATAATCATTGTTCTGTACTGTGTCAATGTCCTGTACTGTGTCAGTGTCCTGTACCATGTCAGTGTCCTGTACCGTGTCAGTGTCCTGTACGGTGTCAGTGTCCTGTACGGTGTCAGTGTCCTGTACTGTGTCACTTCCTGTACTGTGTCAGTGTCCTATATTGAACTGTGTCATTGTCCTATATTGAACTGTGTCAGTGTCCTATATTGAACTGTGTCATTGTCCTATATTGAACTGTGTCATTGTCCTATATTGAACTGTGTCAGTGTCCTATATTGAACTGTGTCAGTGTCCTACATTGTACTGTGCCCATTTTATGTACAGTATCCACATTATATGCTGTGTCTACGTCATGTACGGTGTTCATGTTCTGTACTATAGCAATGTTCTGTACTCAATCCTGTAAATGTTCTACACAATGTTACTGGTCAATGTTCTGTATTTTGTCAACACGGAGACACAAAGGAACATCTCACCGGGGTTGGATCAACTTTCTTGTCTGGTTCTGCACTGTCTGCTCCACCAGTGACATCGTCAGGCTGGGCCCCTTCTGTGGCAGTACCAGCCTGTGGAGCTGACGTTTTCTTCTGTAATTAAAGCATTGGTACAAAATATAGTTAACTTCAGTAATAAGCATGGTGCATATAGTCAGTGAGTATATTCATATAACTATATTTTGTACATACTATATTACGTGTACATTCTGACAGCTCACACATTGGCAAAATAAATTTACGAATCTGTTACAGATATACTATACTGCATAGCTTTATGCAGAGACCCGTCCACCCGTCATTTGGACAGGGAAAAACTGTTGTGGACGGGTAGAAATATGGATGGACGGGTGGTGGAAGGGTAAAAAATTAAGGAGCAAAAAAACCATAACCAAAACCATAGATATTGTCAGTTATGCCTCAAAAGTGAGTGTAAACGGTGTCACATGTGTATTTGTAGTCCATTTCAGGTCATCAAACACATTTAAAGCTTGTAAACTGGCTTAACAGTTAACATCCATATGTCCACCAAAACATGTGTGACTGGTAATAATTTGGTCCTGCATAAAGCCCTGCTATACTGATTCTAGGACTTCCTAGAATCAGCATAGTATATATTTTAATTCATATATTCATGTATGAATTCAAATTTATACTAGCATTGCACTGTATTTGCACACATTGGTCAGCATTTACTCAGCAATACACTGTTTTGGAAAGAAACAGGAAGTAGCAAAACACTAACTGTTGTTTAATAAATGCAATGCAAACAAACTGTTAAAACTGCGTTAAATGTCTGAATAGTAATACTTTTGACGACATGCTATCATTTGTAACACGTCTAATAATGATCTAATTTCAGTATTAAATATATTACTCAGGTCAATCTATCAAGAAAACGTCACCACATACCTCTGTAGGCAGGACAACGTTTGGTGCGTGCTCATAAATGTGGAACTCTCGCAGCATCTTGAAGGGCACATATCCCCGCTTGCCATTCACCTCACAACCCCATAAGTCCATGCGAGTGCCAGCAGACTTGGAGTATATTCGTATCGTCTGCCCATGCTCAAAGCTGAGAATATCTGGGTCATCGCTTGTGTATTTTGTCACAGCATGTGCCAGGGATATCGTTTCTGCAATACGAACGTATATATGTATCATGTCATACTAGTTATCTTTCGATGATTTATCACTGCATGTACCAACTACCAAATTTGTGTCCTGTGCAGTTCTGTGTCCACAATATGAAGGTATCACTGTGATACCTTCATATTGTGTAGTATCTCTATTCCATATTTCCATTTGACCGCATTTGACCATCTTTTGTGAAAGTTTGTATTCAACTGCCAGCTACAATTGTTTACAAACCTGGTGTTTACATCATAATCCAGTGTCGTGCTCGTCGTCCCAGTACCACCTGATCACATTGCCGAAACACTGTTAAACTTGATATCCAAACATCTTGGATTTGCATGATGCACAAATGAGACATGTGTGACAGTATTCATAAATCATAATGCAGATTCATCTTGATTTGCATTCAAGGCATTTTGAAAGATGGAGAAGAAGAACATTAGTTATAGCACTGAAATTAAGTTATAATGTTGCTACTTTGACAATCATATTGCTATTAATAATGTATGGTTTTATTTAGTGCAGGTACCAGTGTTACCAAGTTCTCCTTCTGCAAATTAATGACTGATAATTACTGTTATTGTGGTATATATACTCTATAGATTGCACCTTGCCTTTTCTATATGCAAACAATGTTATATTATGAATAATGTTCATGTCAAGTCATCAACGTAATTTGGAAAATGTGCTAACTTGGTGAAATATATATTTTGTAGGGTCACAAAATTAGAGAAAATATATTTAAATCCTGACTTATTTCATTAGATAAATTCTGGCTCATCTCATTATTACAAATATATGTTGTTGAGTGCTCCTAAGGGTAATGGTGAAAAACATATATAGTTTCAACTGTGGTATTTTTAATTGTTTAAAATATGGGTATTTGTGAAGAATCCACCCCACCTAAAAGTTGCCATATAACTGTATCTTTGTAATTTTTTTCATTTAATTAATTCAATAATTCACCACCATCCAAAGCATATTTGTTCTATAAACAGCTCGTCTTAAGACTTAATAATGTTTTAAGGCTGAAAAGACTATGTGGTTGGCATAAATAAACTCTGTTTATTGCTCATTCCAAATGCATGGCACAGAAACACATGGCCATTGCATATGTGGCTGGCACAAATTGGAGTGCTATTTGGGTTTCAAAATGTGTTGAAGATGCAATATTTGTAAAACTTAAATACACCTGGTAATGTCAAATGATTAGGGTTAGTGTAAAGTATCCAGTGTAGGCAAATAGCCAAATATACGGATTATAAGGGAAAATTGAGGTGGGTCAGAATTCCTAACATAAAATAAGTTTTTTTATTGTTCAATACTTTGTTTGTGGAACTGTGAAAAACGTTAAAGTGGTCAAATCAAAGGTTTGCAATACAAATGGTCAATATGTCAAACATCCAGAACATTTAACTTGGGTGGAAAATTACTTTTGCATGACTGATGATGTGAAGTAAACAAACTGACTGATAACCCAGTCATGTTAACTTTCCACCCGCCACGATTGCGTTGAACGACGGAATTGGACGGTTGCAACGTCAACAATTCTGGCACAGGTTAGTGATGATTCCAGTGACAAAACCACCTATTATCGTTAGGTGAACATGGCGATAAACTGCGTTAAAATAAACAGTGCACAGAGTGAACCACGCGTATATATATACTCACTTTCGCAGTTTTGATCTGCACATAATCGTAATGTCGATACTGCTCCGTAGATGCAAAAACTCTGAAGTAATAGCAAGAGACTAAGCGAAAACAATTTAGCGGCTGCTTCCATACTTTCCCATTCTCGCCTCAAGCACACGTCAGCAATGACGCGAGCACCATCTAGTGAATGTCATGATAAACAAATCTTACCGTTCGCGTTGTTAGTACATTTGCCTTCTTGCTCCATCGTGTGGAGCCACGGAACATGGGCAATCCTTTTGAATGTTTTATTAGGCCTTTCATAAAAGTAATCAATCTGAATTTAGGTACTCACAGATCCATTAATTAGGACTGTTCACGCTATTTGGCAGACACGTGTGCAATTATATAAACAATAAATTGACTTTTGTTTGAAGTAATAGTCAGCCACACCACAATATTACACTAACAAATATTATAAATGTTTGTACACAAGTATGAATTCACTACCGTACGTATTGAGCTAGGTACTGCGAACTATGCATTCAGTTGAGAGAACTGAACCAAAACTGCAATTTCAAATAATAAATAATATAAAACTGTATTTTACACCATCAAATCCGGGACGACTGTCGGATTCCGTTCACAGATAAGTGTGCACAGTAATACAGCTATACACGTTATAATTTTCAGTCTGGGTATTGCCTACTGATTAAATCATTATAGTAATAATGATGTCATGGTTTGCCATTGCACTGTTTTGTGGGCTATTTTACTTCTTTGGTGACTCCACCTCGTGATTAATGCTCAGTGACAACATTAATAGGCGTTAAATTCTCTCAATTTGGTACATTTTTGAGTCCCAGAAACATATGATGCATTTTCAGTGTTCTGATACACCAAGGGCAATACAAAACATCACTTAAGGATATACGTATATGTTATCATTATTAATTGATGTATTGAACAACAATTTGAGTAATTTGTGTTAAATAAAAAGTAAGCATTATATGATGTGGGTGGCAAAAACGCCATCATATGGGCCATGTCCCCGAACCAAATCATTTTTCTGTGCTCTCAGTAGGAGCAACACGTTTAATGGTAATATTGTTCGATAATCATCACCATATATCAAAATATATTAAACATCTATGACAAGGATCTATATAGACATATTATCTATATTTTTTTCATATTTCAAGTAATTTTCACATGTCCCCAAACGGTATGTCAACCCTGTTACTCAACAGTAATTTTACTATACTGAAAAGCCAGGTCCCTTGACCAGTACCGCATTGTGCACCAGGTGGCAGCAGACTACGACGGCCTTAACTGGGGAGAAGGTGTGTGCTTCTGTCTATTTTAATAGCAGATTAACGCACCAGTGATGTAACTATCTTATCAAGGGCTACTCAGTCTTGTTATACTCAGTCTTGTTAAAGCAGTGCACTGCACTTTGGCGGGAAACAGAAATCAAGTGATAACCTGGCTGCGTTAATCTGCTATTTTTAGATGCAATGCTGCATGGTTGTTAACCCTGTTACTGTCAACTCTGTTACCGTATGCATGGTAACAGAGTTGACTTGATGGTAACAGGGTTGACATAAATTGGCCAATTTCATGATCGCATATTATATTATATTATATTATATTATATTATATTATATTATATTATATTATATTATATTATATTATATTATATAATAATAATAATAATAATAATAATAATAATAATAATAATAACTTCTTATGCGCCAATATCCTCGAAAATCAAGCTCAGTGGCGCGACAAAACCAAGGGGTTAAGCAATTGCGTAAACGTAGAACAGTGCGTGAGTCGTTGATGGATGGACGAAGGTTCTAGGAAGCTAAGGAGGATAGGCAGCATTAAAGAGATATGTTTTTAGACGTCGGCGGAAGGAAACTATATTACCTTCCGACTTGACACTGACAGGAAGCGAATTCCACAGAGTTGGTGCAGCAACCGAGAAAGCTCGGGTCCCAGCTTTCGTCTTAACCCGAGGAATGTAAAGTGGGTTACTACTGGTTGAGCGTAGCTCTCTGGAATTCCTTGCTGGAGTTAGCATTGAGTTTAGATATGTTGGTTGTTTAGATGCGAGTGCTTGATAGGATATTGTGCAAATCTTGAAAATAATGCGATAATGCACAGGGAGCCAGTGCAATGATTTTAGAAGCGGCACCGAGCTAGAAAAACGAGGAGAACGGGTAACTACCCTTGCCAAGCAGTTCTGGACACGTTGAAGTCTTGCAATATCCTTGTTCGCAGTATTGTAAAGGAGGGAATTGCAGTAGTCAAGTCTGCTGCTTACTAGAGCTGTCGCGATGGTTTTAGCAACAGAAAGTGATAAAAATCTGCGAATACGACGAAGATCACGGATATGGTAGAAACAGCAACGGCATGTTTTTGATATGTGCTGTTTGAAATTGAAGCTTTCGTCAAAGTTAACTCCGAGATTTGAAACGGAGGGGCTGGTGTTACACTCTGATTTAGGATATGTGTCGGGAAAAAGCCGTCGAGTTTTGCACGCTGCGTTACGGTACCAATGATGATAAATTCGGTCTTGTTTGCATTTAACTTTAGTTTACTATTTTTCATCCAAAGGGAGACATCTTGGAGACAATCCCTGAGCTGGTTTAAGGAGCGGCAAGCATCTGGTGTAGTCAACGAAATGTAGATTTGGGTGTCATCGGCATAAAGGTGATGATCTAAGTTGTGACCTTGGATAACAGAGCTTAAAGGTGTTGTGTATAAAGTGAAAAGCAAAGGCCCCAAAACAGAACCCTGTGGGACACCACATGACGTGGGCAACATGTCTGAAAAGCAGTTACCTATTTTAATGGCTTGCTGTCTGTCAGTAAGATATGAAGTAAACCAGCTCAGGGCTGTGCCAGATATGCCGTACCATGTTGATAGACGTGTAATGAGAATATTGTGGTCGATGGTGTCGAAAGCGGCGGATAGGTCAAGCAGGGTCAGGGCGGTAACTTTTCCATTGTCGATGTTGAGGTTAATGTCATTGTGTACTTTTAAAAGAGCAGTTTCTGTAGAATGAAATTGTTTATATGCAGACTGCGACACATTGGATAGACCATTTTTGTAGATGTGAGATCTGAGACGATTAGCTACAACCTTTTCAAGTATTTTTGAGATGAAACTTAGGTTGGAAATAGGTATGTAACTGTTTAATTCTTCTTTAGGCAGAGTTGATTTCTTAAGAACTGGATTAACATGGGCACATTTAAAATCGTCAGGGAAAAAGCCGTAGCATAAAGATGCATTTATGATATCTGTTATTGGTTTAATTAATACGTCAAGGCATGCTTTCAGTAGTATGGTGGGGATTGGATCAAGGTCACACGATTTACTTGGGGATGACATGATGATTTTTCTCACTTCAGGAGTTGTAACTGGTTCAAACGATGCAAGATGAAAATTTAGTTGTGGAAAGTCTGCGTGAACCGTGTGCGGAGTATGACCTGTGAAAGTTGATTGTATAACACTAATTTTGTCTTTAAAATGACTCGAAAAAGAGTTACACAATGACTTGATTGATGCATGAGTTGGTAGAGAAGGAGCAGGCCGCCTGTGTAAGATTTTATTGATTCATTCCCATAGCTGTTTTGGCGTAGCAGAATTTGTTGATACCATGTTCTCATAATAATGCGACTTTGCTTTTGACATTTCTCGGTTGCATTGATGACATTGCCGGGTATAGCGTGATCTGTCTAAAGATGAACGAGATTTTCGCCACACACGTTCCAAATAACGACGGCGCTGTTTAGATTTGATTATTTCCGGGGTCATCCAGGGAGCTGGCGGTTTTTGCGACACAGATTTAGTTTTAATGGGTGCATGTTTGTCAAGCAATGTTTTAAGTATTTGATGGTACTGTTTGTACAATTCTGATAAATGTTCTCTGGGATGTGTGACGAGGTTGGACGTGGTGATATCAGCCATAAATGCTGCAATGTTGATACTGTGAAAGGCTCTGTAAAACACATTATGTTTGGACACGGCAGGGGCTGTACGAACTTTAAGATTAGCAATTACTGTATTATGGTCCGACAGGCCATCTACAACTGTGGGTGTCTGGATGTTTTTGCAAGAGGAGCGAGTTATTATGATGTCGAGCCAATGGCCATGTATGTGTGTTGGGAAATTTACATGTTGTGTTGTGTCAAATGATGCTAGAATGTCATTAAATGTAGTAGTTGTTGCAGAGGGTGTGTCCAAATGAAGATTAAAGTCGCCAACAATATAAAAATCTGAGTGTATGGTTACAACATTTTCCAAAAGATCCTGGAACTGTTCAAAGAAATTAGCTGGATGACCTGGAGGGCGATAAATGCAAATGAAATGACCAGAGAAACAGGAATTTGATATGTTCAGACACATTGACTCAAAGGTGGTATAGTTAGGGCTTTACTTTAAACTGTTTTGAAACAAGAAAACCAACACCACCACCTCGACCAACTGGTCGTGGTTTATGGTGGAAGATGTAACCGGGAGGGGAAATGTCGGCAATACATGAGGCTGTGTCATGGGGTCTGAGCCAGGTCTCAGTGACAGCAAGGGTATCAATTGTTTTCGAAATTATAAGGTCAGTGAGAGAGGCAGTTTTATCAAGAATGGAACGAATGTTAGTGGTGGCCAGGCGAATGTTGTGCCTGACCACCGGTCCAGGATTTAGATTTACACCACCAGCTAGCAGCAGGATCAATGACAATTTAAATGTTGGCGTGGAACGGGGGATTGGCAGTAATTTTCGGTTGAAACAAAGATTAAGGCATGGCAGACTATGTAGATATGTTAAGGATTCTTGTGTGCTTATATATTTTGAGGGCGTTGAGATGACATCTGACCAGTGCGCTAGTTTACTACACAAGGTAAAATCATGGCTTCTAGAAGCTGCAGAACAGCATAACAGTAAAACACTGAATAAGAACAGTGGTGACATTTGACAAAATCTGCTCAAGTTGTAAAATTAGTGTATCATAAAATAATAAGAGCTTGAGAACAATCAGATGTTATAAAATAGTGTAAATGTCCCAATGCGCTGTATGGGTCAACAGCACTAAAACTTAATAAAATTATAAATAAATAGATGAGAGGTCACACTGATTATAAAATTGTGTTGACCTTAAATCAGCCTACTTCTCAAATATAAAACAATATTATATATAACCAGTTGTTAAATAAAAATGATATGTATATAAAATAAAGCATTGAAAAATATCACATAGAAATAATCAAGTTGATACAATAATCTATTTAAAAGGCTAAATACAGACCGTTTATATTATATTATATTATATTATATTATATTATATTATATTATATTATATTATATTATATTATATTATATTATATTATATTATGTTATGTTATATTATGTTATGTTATATTATATTATATTATATTATATTATATTATATTATATTATATTATATCTATGAATGTTTGTCATCATAAGTTCAATTGCATTAGACATTGATCCTGCCATGTTTATCTAAAATGAATGATATATCATTTCACTTTGTTCACAGGACCAGCGATGTCATTGTCTGCAGCTGACAAACAAAGACGGTACTGCGCTCGACGGGATGCGGACCCAGAACGCAGACAATTATATCTAGAAACAGAACGGTTGGCATGGGAAAAGAAAAAATCGACGGGAAAAGTGAAATCCATTAGGGACTTTTCAGAAAGAGCCAAGCGCGGTGTACGGAAACAGTGGCGAGATGCACAAAGGAAGGCCGGGAGAAAAGATAAAGAAACACATCTAACACTAGATTCTCCCCATGCTGCAAATGAGCCATCAAATTCACCAAGTTCGAGGTAATTGTGTGCCTGTGTGCGTACGTGCATGCATATATGGCTGTATCCTGTGTGCATATACACATATACATATGAGCAAACCCTCACACCTGTACATCAGTGAACAAGGGGTAGAACATATAGATACACAGACACACACGCACGCACGCACGCACGCACGCACGCACGCAAGTACACACACACACGCACACGCACACCACACACCCACCCACACAACACACACACACACACACACACACACACACACACACACACACACACACACACACACACACACACACACACACACACACACACACACACACACACACACACCAACACACATTACTATTTATAACTATGATATAATATACACCAGTGACACCAGGTATGCCCCCATACATAGCAGCACATACAAGTCCACTTATCTGTATATTGTATTACCTGTTTTTTTTTATTAAACCTTTTTATTATTCGCTACTCGTCTTCTTGAATGCAGTGCTAATGTGCCCTGATCTGTTTGCAGACAGAAGAAGCAAGCCCAGAAAAGGCGAAGTCGACAAGCTGCAAAATGTTAGCGAGATTTGTAGAAAGCAAGGCAGGCTATTATCAAGAACGAACGGTTGATCGCAAAATAAAAAAATCGTTCCCAACGCGCTCGGCAAGCTGTTCTGGACAGCAAAAAGAACACTCCACGAACCCAAACGAGGACACTGTTAAGACACCTGCATGTCCCAGACCGTGTCAGAAAGACGTTAGTCTTTCACCATGCCGTGACAGACGACTTGAAGATTACATACAGACAAGACAAATCCGAGAGGGAACGCCAGCAGTATGTAAAAATAGTGACGGGAAGAATCGTCAAGCGGTACCGCATGCAGCGACTGGTTCAACACGCATTATTAGGATTTGCTAGAAAACGGCGAGGCAACTACAGTGGTGCGAAAGGCAAGGACAGAAACGACTCCTCATTTATTCTCTGTTGAACGTGCACCGAAAGTTTCTTGCCGAGTTCCCTGACAAGATGATATCCTACTCCCTGTTCTGCAAACTACGTCCATTCTGGGTAGTGCATCATTCACTGGATGTCTCCCAGGCAAGTAACCATACGCACAGGCGTCATGTACGTGGGAGATGTGGATCAACCGATCTCATTTTGCACGCTCTCGCCGTCCAAGCGACATGACCCGACTGCAATTTGGACATACCTTGCTCCACTGTTTGAGTACATGCACGCGAGTCATCCAGACATCGAGACCATATATTTCTTCAGTGATGGTCCAACATCCCAGTATAGACAACAAGTGAAATTCTTCCTCTTCTGCACAAAGATATTTGATATGGGTTACCATGCAGGGTCGTGGAACTTCTGTGAGGCAAGAATCGGTAAGGGGGGCCCGGATGGCATCGGGGGTGCCATCAAGCGAAAGGCTGACATATTAATCAGCCTAGGCCATGGCATCCCTGACGCAGCTCATCTATATAGAGAACTGATCCAGGAAGAAACACCGATCAAGCTCTTCTACGTAGAGGCAGATGACGTGGAAGAAGCAGCCGTCGAAAACATACCAGTCGTACCAGGAACCATGAAGTTCCACCAAGTCATCACACTGGTTCCTGGCACCATCAGGATCGCGATGAGAGCTGTTGTTGCAACAGGCCTGAAGCACTGAACTGCACATGCTACGGTATCAAGGGATTTATTTCCCTACCAGAGTGCAGCCAGTTGCGCAAGTCAAGGGCCCTGTCACTGACCAACTAGTTCCTAGAGAGAGAGAGAGAAACAGAGACAGAGACAGAGACAGAGACAGAGACAGAGACAGAGACAGAGATACAGCTGCAACACGCCGCGAGGAATGCCGCGGTGTTGCAGGAGCTCGAGAAGGCCATCAAGACAGGTGGCCAGCCGTGAATACCAGAAATGATGTACTAAAGCCGTACTTGCAGTTCAATGACGAACTGTTAGCTGAAGATGGACTGATCTTCAAGGGCGACAGGCTAGTAATCCCCCGTACGATGCGAGCGGGAATGATCAAACAAATACACCCGGGATACATCGGTGTAGAGGGCTGCCTGCGCAGGGCGCGCGAAGTCATCTATTGGCCCGGTATGAACGCTGAAGTGAAGGAACACGTCAGCAAGTGCGACATTTGCAACGCACAGAAGCCAGAACAGTATCACGAGAAGCTGCAAACACATGAGTTCACCCACTTGCCATGGGCCAAGGTTGCAACAGATTTGTTTGAGCTCGATGGACACCAGTACATCATACTGGTTGATTACTATATAATTTCTTCGAGATAAACGAGCTGAAGAAGACAACGACACAGGGTGTTGTGAACGCGCTGCGACCAACGCGCTTAGTCTGTGATATTAGTTAAATATAGATGGTGTCTAGCTTAATGTATTTCATTTTAATTGCAGAAGGCATCGGGAGAAATGGGGACATACCACCAAATGGAGTCATACGCCATTACCCATAGTAGTCCTACTTAAAAGAACTGCATTGTGCAGTTTTTGTAAATTCCTGGAAGAGATCGGGCCAATATCGTTTGGCTATCTGGGAACGTACATCTTGGAAAGCTCGGTAATAAACATTCTGAACATGACGAGTTGTTTGTATTAATATATTTAATATAGTTTTAAACAAGCAATACCGTTACAGTATTCATCTTGGTATATCTAACAACTGATTAAGCCGCGAAAAGTGCAGTCAACGCACTCATCACCTCTCGCTTAGACTAAAGTAACTGTAACTCACACCTGGCTGTCTGACTCGTTGCAGCGCTTGTCCAGAATAATGCAGCCAGGCTAATAACACGCACCACTAAACATGACAACATCACACCAGTGTTGAAGAGCTACCTGTATTGGTTGAGAGTCGAATCGCCTTCAAGATGTTGGTAATGACTTATAAATGCATCAACTGTTTGGCGCCGTCTTATCTTGCAACGCTTGTTCAACCATGAAAGCGTGACGGACGCCTATATACGCCAGAACTACGCGCCAACACGGCGCCAAGGCATAATGAAGACGTATATTGGCGATTCGCCATCTGGCGCAGCAGCTCCACGACTATAAAATGAATTACCTGTGAACATTCGTGCGTCTGAGACAATTTCTATGTTTAGAAAGTGTTTAAATTTAAGACATATGGGAGACCGGGGCTAGTTGTAACACGGGAATGCTGCAACATAGGGCTTGCGGACAATACTGCTAATGCAAATAATTCTGCAAGACGAGAGCACGTTCATCAGTAGATTTGAGCAGGTCATGTGTAATATCACATGAATAAACTTGTAACACTTGAGGAACGTCATATAACTCATTATGCCAAAATGTGTAATAAGCCAGGTATTTAATTATGCACCAATTATCTGCGGGAGATATGTGGGGACCCTTTGGCATGACAAAAGTTTCGAGCGGTTAAGAAACCCTTTCCGCAATCTTGAAATATGTTGTTTTTGTTACAACTAGACACGGCCTCCCCTATCTTTTTATTAGACATATTAGTTAATTCAAATTGTTTTGAAATGTTGGACATTGCTTTAGAATTTCTTTTTAGTGTTATACACTTTTAATCAGTGTTTAGTTTTTATATTTATTTATATAATTGACATACAAAGATTTAGTGCAGTATTATAGTTTTGTATTTATTTGTATAATTTACATACAAAGATTTAGTGCAGTATTATAGTTTTGTATTTATTTATATAATTTACATACAAAGGTTTCGTATTGTACGTCTTAAAACCAGTGTTTAATTTGTTTTAAAATAATTTATATAATATACATACTTAGGTTTAGTATTATATACGTCTTAAAATAAAGTTTGATTTTATTTATATTAATTTATATGATTTACATTCCATATTAATATACATTTACTTATTAATATACATTTATTATGTTTCTTGTACGGCGCATCGATCTTATTTTAAAATTATTATTATTGAACTTTCAGCCATTACGAATGACAGTTAAACTAATCTAATTGGGTTATCTCTGCAGTGTCTGTTTGTTGTAACTTAATTTGTACAGTATATGATTATACTAGATGTGCTAACGTAACAAGTAGTTGACAAAGAATTATAGACCTCTTTAAATCTATGCCATTCTGCAATGTTGTGTTGAAGACACATGGTTCCCTTATTTTGATTTGCTCTAATTTAAAATTGTCATTACTGTGCATTGTTGTATATATTATGGTTATTGTATGGTTTTGGTGTTTACTGTAACGTGTGCTATTGTTATATGGTCTTTGATTCAGAATAACGTTATTGTGATTGAAAACGATGCAGCGCCCCGCGTCTATCCTTAACAATAATAAAAATAGGAATGACACGATGTAAAACTTGATAAAAATTTATAAAATATGCTATGCATAAATTATATTAAGTATATAGTCACAGTTTAAATTACATTATTTATAAGGATTATTAGATATGTGAAATTAAATACAAACCAATAATACGAGCTACACTACTATAATATTAATAAAAATAGATGTATAAGATTACTATATATATATATATATATATATATATAATATATCGATTATTTTTTAAAAAAAATATATATATATATATATATATATATATATATATACATACATACATACATACATACATACGCATTAAACACTTTTTAAACACTAAACTCCAAAGTAAAACTCTGTTCAGTAGTGTTGACAACAGTAGATAAAATTGTAAGAAATATAACTTATATGTATATTTAGGACACTGGTATATCGGACAGCAACAGGGCATCGTACAGGCAGTTGGTTATCCTTGCTTAAGAGTTTGGGCAGGACATGTAGAAAGAATGGGAGATGACAAATTGTCACAGAGAGTAGATGCCCAGAAAATGGAGGGGAAGAGGAGGCGAAGAAGGCCAAGCATGCAATGAGAGGACTGCACTAAGAGATATCTGGAAAGAAAATATGACAGTAACCATGGCCAACCCCACCCCTGATGACAGGGACAGCAAGATGAGAATAACAACTGAAGTGTTTTGTCTTATTATAACTAGGCATATTGTAAACAGCCTGTTAGAACAAATATACTTTTTATAATTTATTACTGTATAAAATACATAGTATTACACGTTTTATACTTCATACTAAAATGTATATAATTTAATCCTACAGCCCAACAGTACACATAGTACAACCATCAAACTTTCGCATTCGAAAGTGTATATAGAAATAGGCATCCACACACTCAGGCAGTGGTAAATCGGTTTTTATTTATTTGTTTTATTATTAATATTAATTAGTATTGCGAATGTACCCATGGAATGCTCAAATTTTATTCAACTACACCCGCATAACATAACCTAAAGATAATATAATCACTAATTAGCTTAATTTTAAACGTACTATAGAAAACGCGCTACATTGAAATGTGTGTGACGTATACGTCTGACGCTCCTCATTGTTCTAGTAGCCAATCAAGAACGCGCTGGGCGTGTTTAAGCGCGGCCAACGACACCATTGCTGCGTTATGAGTGTCAGTCCCATTGTCTCACGTGAAAACTCCCAGCCAGTGAGCTCAGTGTTTCAAAACACCCGTACACGAGTAACCGCCGTACGAGCAATGTTGTAGCCACAGTCACGATGTTTTTGTAGTCGACGAGGGCATGTGTGGCATTAGTTCAATATGAAGACATTGAAAGTGCTGCTGCACACGACAGCGCTTGTGTGGTGTTTGCAAAATTATGGAGACGCATCTACATGGAAGGAGGATCAAGTAAATGACCATTTATATTCACTTACATATACATATATAGTACATACAAACACGCTACTGTTATAACCTGTCTCTAGTAAGGATAACATTCTCGATGTCGAACATAACAACTTTATTAAACATGGCAGGCTGGCAGACGACTACGGGAATTAGCTCAGTTCCGGTGAGGCGTATGCAAAAGATAAAATCGATCTATGATACATTATCATATCCCTTCCCTCTAAAATAAAACATAACGAAGTAACGGTTAGTACCATTAGTTCTCCATATAATGTATAATTAAAGGAATGTCACTTTAAAAACATTTCCTCGCCAACCTGCATTGAGACGATTATGCAAGATCATTTAATCATAACAATTAACTTCGGAATTGGAGGGTAGAGTACTTCCATATTCCTTGTGTGACCAAGGCCGTTATTCTGTTGGCCGTCAACGATTGGTCTCACAGTTCACTCAGTCCATGACATAAACTGCTTGACATGCTGGTGCTACACGCGACCTGCCAGTCTTCCTAGCAGGTAACACATGGTAACCCATGTGTGGGTGTGAACATAGCAATGTCGCGTGTCTGTGTCACAACATTGTCACGTTCGACCTCAGTCGCTTCGGGTGTCACACTCGACATAGGTGCATGTGGTATTGATGCAGCAACTTGGTTTGTAGGCATTCTGCGGTGTGATCTCAGTGTCCGTGTCCACTTCTTTTCTCTGACACAAAGGAATCATTGAATCACTGTACGCTCTGTAGCTTCGTCTTAACATTGTCTCCCGTCGTTTTAGAGATGCCCGATTTCACGGTCAAGGCCGTTAAAGGCAGGATGGTATGGAGCAGATGTTAGGTGGACAGTGCCATTCTTCCTTCTAAAGGTTTCAAAGTCGTCATTTGTGATATTCGGAGCATTATCTGAAACCAAAATTTCCGGCAATCCATGCTATAATGCAAGGAACATTACACCGAGAAATGGTCCAGCATAATCGATGTGGAAGCGAGTCCACGGCTTTTCCGGCCACTCCCTGGATGTAGTGGAGCAGCGGGTGGTAATTTTTATAGAGTTGGCACGTGTCACACTTCTGAACCATTTCTTCCAGCTCTCTGTCCATGGCTGGCCACCAGACATAGCGGCGTGCGAGACTCTTCATTCGGCTGAATCCCGGATATGCAAGATGTAACTCATGCAACAACTCTTGTCGACATTGTGGTGGAATCACCACTTTGGCACCCCACAAGACACAACCCCCTAGCACACTTAACTCATCTCTTCTACGATGGTATTGTGCCATGTTCATATCGATCTTTCCACCAGGTCAGCTCCGCATAAGATATTCTCTGGCATCTCTGCGTCAGCGTAGGATCACGATCAGTGCAGTGACTGGTATAAGCTGCGCTCAAGACGCCTTCGTCCGGTTTCTCCTTCACCGTCACTGGCAGTGGCAAGCTACTGAGACAGTTCGCATTGCCATGGCTTCTGCCAGCCTTGTGGTGGATTTTGTACTCGTACCCACGCACCGTTGTACACGGGGCGATGCCGTAACTGGAACTTGCATAAGTTCACCAAACAGCGACACTAGTTGCCTGTGATCAGTCATGATCACAAAGCAACGTCCATAGATCTGCTTGTGGAATGTCGTTATGCAAACATTATTGCGGCTCCCTCCTTGTCGAGCTGCGAATAATTTCTTTCTGCAGCGTTGAGTGTCCTTGATGCACATCCAACGGGACGCTCGGTACCATCTTCCGCGATGTGCTAGAGCAGTGCACCAGCAGTACTGGCTTATTCGGATCATAGTGCGCCAACACTTCCGCTGACAGAAGGAGTTCCTTCGCTCTTTGGAAACTCCGCTGTTGTGACGGTCCCCACAACCACATCTGTCCAGTGCACAGTAAGTTGTGTAATGGCGCTAATATGGTCGACAGGTTGTACAGGAATCTTCCGTAGTAGTTCAGTAAGCCTAAGAATGCTTGAAGCTCTTGCACATTTCTGGAGATCTCGACTTCAGAATGGCCTCCACCTTATAATGCACTGGATATAGTCCATGCTGGTCAATCTTGTGTCCCGGGTACACACAACCAGCAAGAAATGTCCATTTCTTTCTCTTGTGCTGCATCCCAGCCTCTTCCAATCTACCTAAGACCATGTCCAGGGTGTCCAGGTGTTGCGCTTTTGTCGCACCCGTCAAGATAATGTCATTTGAATATACAGCGACATGCGGTATGCCCTGCAAAATAGTTTCCATGGTCCT